>JAFBJT010109215.1:0-42340 GCA_016785325.1 Chascanopsetta lugubris
GTGTGTGTGTGTGTGTGTGTGTGTGTGTGTGTGTGTGTGTGTTTGACCTTACCTTATGAGGTCTGGGTTGACGCTGCCTTGCTTGTTTTGCAGGGCTTCACAATTACTGACACAAGGTCATAGCAGTTTCCTGCAAACTATTCCTCTTATTATAATTTTTATTATTATTAGTAGTAGTAGTAGTAGTAGTCGTATCATCATCATCATTATCATTATTGTTATGATTATTTATTCAATTCATGAATGTATTTGTTGATGTATTCATTCATTTATGTATCTATTCAATTAATATATTATTATTATTATCATTATCATTATCGTCATTATTATTATTATTATCATTATTATCATTATTATCATTATTATCATTATTATCATTATTATTATTATTATTATTATTATTATTGTTGTTGTTGTTGTTGTTATTATTATTATACAGGTGCTCCAGAGATCATGTCTCTCTCATTAACATATGCATGTGTACATGTGTGATACATTAGCTCGCCATTCTATATCTCCGTGACCCACCGCCAACCTGTCCGTCAGTGTGTGTGTGTGTGTGTGTGTGTGTGTGTGTGTGTTGGTGCATACTTAAAAGTCATTCATCCAGCTCCATGGTGTAAGTGCTGAATAATGCAGAGGGCCACTGAGTACATGACATCATGGGGCCCCTCAGCTCAGGATGGGCCATTTTGGATTGAATTCATGCTTCTAAAGAGCCAATCATCTTACTGTAGATGTGTGTGTAGTGACCCCACTCACACACACACACACACACACACACACACACACACATTTAAAGGTCTCTCCATCTCCTTTGTTCACAGAGGTAACAGCAGAGTTCCACTCTGGTCGGATCGAGGCTTCCTGACATGCTGCTGGAACCATGATGGAGGGAGCAGGCATCCTCTCTCTCTCTCTCTCTGTCTCTCTCTCTCTCGCTCGCTCGCTCGTTCGCTCGCTCTCAGAGCAGGTGAGAAACATTAACAGTGCAGCAGCAGCTGTGGCCCTCTGCTCCACACATGTGGGCGCTGGATGGATGTGGGTTGCATAGCTCCACTCTCTAACATGGGTCACTGGTGTTAACACTCTCCTTTCTGAGGAACTGAAAGAGAAACAAAGGAATCCCTTCAAAATAAAAGCACATTGTTATGGGCTGGAACCCTTAGGGTGGTGATTCCCAAACGTATTCAATCAAAAGGAAAAAATAAATTTCAAAGTATTTTATTTTGTATTTCAGACTAATATAGAAAATGTAATTTTACTCCAATCTTGTACTAGAATAGATTTATATCCCAATAAACCAACACAGAAATATCCAAGTATGCATCATGTTCCACCTGATTGTAAACATTGAATTTTTGCATATATGGACACCATTAAGTTAAGTTAATTTAAGTTATGTTAAGTTAAGTTGAATTAAGCTAACTTAAGTTAACGATAAGATAAAACAAGGTAAGATTCACACACATTATTGGCACATTTTATTCACGAATAATAGGAATACTACACCTAATAGCAGTAAAAGTAATACTATTATTACTATTATTAAATAGTATGAGCACCATAATAGTAATCCAAAAATAGAAATAATGAAATTGATTGATATAAAATAAAAACTAATAATAAGAATTATAATTACAATTATAATAATTATAATCAAAGTCTTTCATCCTGGCCCAGTATTAAAAGTATTATTATATTAAAAAAAAGAGTTTAACTTTATACATTTCCATGAATACTATGGCAATGTTGTTAATTACATTCTGCTGTGTTTGAATCTGGAAACCTGTTGGCTGTAAAGATTTGTGTAGTTTATTTGCTTCTGGCTGGATCATTTGAATTCCGCCTCGAACCGGATGACCTGCTCTCTGTGTTGTGCTCTGAGGACAAAGACTCCAGTCACACAGGGTGAGCCGTCTGTCTGTGGGTGTGTGTGTGTGTGTGTGTGTGTGTGTGTGTGTGTGCGCGTGTGCGTGTGCGTGCATCATAACCACTGTTTTGTATTCAGAAGGTTCATCAAAGCACACGTGAAGGAGGGAGGAGCTGCGCTGACTCAGCTTGTTTGTATCAGACTGTCCTTTGGGGTGAGGTAGTAGGTTGTATAGTTTTAGGGTGGAACCCTTCCTGTCAGATAACTATACAACTTACTGTCTTTCCTGAAGTGGCTGTGATGTCATCGAACTCTGCTGGACCTGGATCCCCTCATCCTCTATTGTGATTGTTTCCCTTTTTTTCCTGAAAGTTTCACAAAGTAAATAACGTATTTGAATGTGTAGTAGTCCTCTGATGTTCGTACGGGGTGAGGTAGTAGGTTGTGTGGTTTCAGGGTAGTGATTTTGCCCGATCAGGAGATAACTATACAACCTACTGCCTTCCCTGAAGGGCAGCAATACTTCCCCAGGCAGACAGGGGGCGCCATGGGCATGATATTACGGAGTATGGATGGATGGATGATTGATGATAAATGGAAAGATGGATGGACGGTTGAGTAGATGAATGGGTAGATGGATGGGTGGGTAGATGGATGGATGGATGGATGGATGGAGGGGTCAGCAGGTCATGGGGTCGTCCGTCACCTTGACAACCGACATGTAATCAGGTAAACTCTCTTCTTGACTTGTGGTTATTTTTGTATTTTCTGCTTCAAACACTAATAAAGATCATTTATTGAATCGTTTGTGAGTCTGTGTTTTGAATTCAAGATGGAGGTGTGGTGGTCACTCCACTTCCTGTACCAGTTTGAGTTCAATATTTCAAACTTTATTTATGCAATCATAAATGTACATATCCTATAATGTAGTAGAATAGGCTGATGTACCATCTATTCAACCATCCATCCAACCATCCATCCTCCCATCCATCTAACCATTTATCCATTCAATCATCTAACATCCATCAGTTTAAACTTTCATTTAACCATCCATCCAACTATCTAACCAACAATCCACTCATCTAACCCTCTAACAATCCATCATCCATCCATCCATCCATCCATCCATCCATCCATCCATCCCCACACCTTACTCATAAAACCACAGATCTGAGCAGATGGAAAGACGAGCGTAGCAACAGTCTCACCTCCTGGGTGTCGCTGTGATTCATATGGCAACAGATGATGGTTATATTACTCCACCTCGTTCTCTGGCCAGTACACACACACACACACACACACACACACGCACGCACGCACACACAGAAATGCAATGTGAGGTGCCAGCCAGTGTCGGGCCAACTTGAACCCCGGGCGTGTCTCGCTGTCTAAGACCCCTGTATCTCATATCCAGGTCGTCATTCAAACTCAGAGACCTCGCTGACCTGCTCAGCTGTCAATCAAACACAGATCCACTCTGCATTAGAGGTTTGATTTCAACGTCTGGACGAGCTGTATGTTCCTCTCGCACATTGAGACGGATCATGTGACACAGCCGCAGCAGCGGTGCAGCGTGGGAAACTCCGAAACCTCCCACCGACTGTACCATACTCCACTTTTTGTGTGGAGCCGTCCCCTGCCAGCCGCCATATTGAATAGATTTGGCCCCTGGTGCCGGAGAGGAGCGAGCTGAATACTGAACATCCACCACGTGACGTTCTCTGCCCGGATACCAGGCCGACCGACTGCTCTCAAGATCCAAACTTCACAGGACCAAGTCACAGCAAGAGCTTTTATAAGCCCTGCATGCAGATGATGTCATAATGGAATAGTGTTATTGATCCAATGTAAGTGGAGAGGATTGAAGGCTCTCACATAAACCGCTGAGTGCCTTCGCTAAAATGTAAATCCTGCGTCAATATGGATTCTGCAGCATTAACAGTGACAACAAAGAACTTTATTATGAATGAGATGTATATTCAAAAACACTTCTTCACACTGGAGTTACATTAATTACATATTAATATGAGGATTTCCTGCACATATACTCAACAGTGTGCCGGGCCATATTAGAAGATGAACCCAAGGTGCCACCTAGTGGCTGCGCCTGGTACATGTTCATTTACCATCTTTTCTCTATCTCCCCCTCTCTATTTTCGTTTTTGGTTTAATTGTTTTTGTATAATCTGGTGACTTCCCTTCAAAATTGAAAATTGAAAAATGAATCCATATTCAATCAAATATAATGTGATTTTTATTCTTTTAAACTTTTATATTTTTCACTTTAAATTCTGAATATAAATTCAGTACATTTCCTATTTAGTCTAATATCCATCCATCCATCTGGAGTCTTCTCTAATTCTTAGAATCTAATCAGATGCTATTTTATTCCCCAATTAACTATTTACTGCGATGGTAGAACATATGATGTAGTTGCAGATTTTCTCCAGCAGGCGGCAGCAGAGGCTCTGTAACGTTGCCGCGTGTTGACCTACATACTGGACCTCAGTAGGTCATTGTGTAAACCCCTGACAGAAATTGGTTTCCATGACATTCAGGGTTACTGTATATGAACCTATGAGTTTGTATGAGTGCCCTGATCATGTGACTTAAAAGTTAAGGTAAGGGAGCGGAGAGACTTACCTTCAAGTCCTCCATTTTATTGACTTACTGATTGATTGATCGATTGATATATCTAATACAAAGTCTTGTGCAACTCTTGTCCAGTAAATGTGCACAATTACTCCACCTGATGAACTAAGTACTTTGAGGAGCTTCATATTTGTCAAATACAATGTTTCATTGTAGATCAAGTGTAAAAAAAAGTATAAGTATAGAATTTATGATGAACTTTGACCTCAATTATAAAAACAATTTCCATTAGTTTAATTGACACTTTAATTGAGAGTCTCTGCTGAATCATTTGAGACGGCTTTCTCAGTTTACCACTTGCACCTTTTTATAATTCAGACAAATTTAGCTCATCGTTTAATTAATCAACAAGAATTCCAAAATAAAGTATCCATTTTCCAATATGATTAGAAGGTACGTGGCATATAGTGTTACGAGTCATCACTACTCACTCACTACATCCGATTCATCACTACTCTCTTCCATCAGAAAGAGCAACATCTTCCTCCAGGCGTCCTCCTGAGCGTGAGCATGCGCCGCCGTCGATCGATCGCTGTGGAGACAGGAAGCGGCACAAAGAGCCGTCACAACCCAAGACAATCTTCTCAGAATTTACGTGAGCATACACTTTTTGCGTTCTTGCGTGACCGTTACGTATTCTCCTTAATCTCCATAATCTGCAGCGAGAAGGTATAATCTGATGCATCAGATTGTATCTCTTTGGATTAGATTAGTGAACTCACGTCGGTTGCAGAATCGCAGGCCGGCAGATTCTGATCATCCTCGCCAACCACCAGCAACAGAGGACACCGGATCCGTCCCACCTGCTCAGAGACGCATCATTGATGGTCTGGATTGCCAAAGAGCTTGAGGAGCATTAGACTCCTCGGTTAGACTCCAAACTTTCCAGGTGGCCCATCAGTTGGCGCTTGCGTCCACTTTTGACCAGGTGTCCGTGGAGATGGGAAGCTGCACACCTCGAAAGATCATCTGGTTCTCCTCGTTGGCTCGAGCCCTGTCAGCATTTCTGATCAGCACGACAGATGTGATAACAATCGAAGGTCTTGGCATTAGTTCTCTCCAGGTCACTGACAAGAGATGAACACTGGACCAACACTGATGGCCACTGAACATCCAGGTCAGGTAATCGAGGGCCAGGGAGGTGAAGCCATAGCCTGTGAACAGAGCCGAACGGTACTCCACCAACTTCCCTGCCCCGCCCCACAGGTCCAGCACCACAAGGAATGGTCCACGTCCTTGGAACCATTCAAAACAACAACAAAAACACTCCATGAATGATTGAGAATGAATGATTGAGATAAGATATCTGTGATAATACAGTTGCAGTGCCGCAAGTGGCCACTGGGAGGAAGTGCTGTATCTGGTTCTAGATCCATGGGACCTTACATGATATCCTCAATCATCTTACCCAGGGGCAGGAAAAGGGTGGCGGTGAGTCCAGCCTCTGTGATCGGGATCCGGCGGATCCCAGGTGCCATGTACCAGAGCTCCACCATCACGGTCGTCAACGGCAACTCATCCTCAAACCCCTTGGTGAAGTGACCCTGGTACACTGAGACTGTGACCTCCATTGGAGTCTGGACGTTCATCTTCCTCATCCTGAGGGACATTTAGCTTTGGAACCAACAAGTACTGATGGACATCCTCGAACGGTTGTAGCTCAGTACTGGATTTCTGCCCGGCACTGGTCGCAGGCTCCATCGGTTCCACCCCTGAGTAGCTCCCTCCAAGACTGAGATCCTCTGCCACTATAAGGCAAGAAGTTCACTTCTTAAACACTCGTTTTATGAAAACACTCCGAAAAGAGCAACTGGACAATTAACCGATTCAATGCATAGCATTTTGCCATTGTCTAGTTTTAAGTATTCCTCTAAACATCAAGTATACACATATGAATCATCTGGATGTGACTATAGGCTCAAAACATATAATAATAATAATAATAATAATAATAATAATAATAATAATAATAATAATAATAATAATAATAATAATAATAATAATAATACCGCATATGCATTAATTCAACACAGAGCCTTTGATTGGAGCCGCGAAACTATCCAGCTGATCCACATTTTAAAAGAAATTCTGTTGTTATTATTATTATTATTATTATTATTATTATTATTATTATTATTATTATTATCATTATTATTATTACACAAAAACATAATCCAAAATACAATAAAATACAACAAAATAAAATAATTCCCAGTTGTGCCACCTACCTGATTCTCTCTCAACCTCCCTCTATTGTGCTCCACTCTCCCAAGTTGGCACTTTGTTACATTTGTGCCACAGATATCAACCAATCAGAGAGTGTTGGCAGATGTGTATAATCTGCTGCTCTCCCTTCATGTCTACAGGTGGTGCTCTTGCAATGTCTCTCAGCCTCCTGCATGCAGACCACTGAGTCCTCCACTCCAGCTACAGGTGACTGTATGTATAATATAATATGATATAATATAACATAATATAACATAATATAATATTATATCATACCATATCATATCATACCATACCATATCATATCATATCATACCATACCATATCATATCATATCATACCATATCATATCATATCATACCATATCATATCATACCATATCTTATCATACCATATCATATCATATCATACCATATCATATCATATCATATTATAATCAATATAAATACAAAATATAAACATGATATTATAATATTTGTCTATTCTTGGCAACTGTAAAAACATGAGGGTACATCATGGCCGTCCATGTTGAGTAAACCCACTTTTGGTGTTTATAAGGACAGGAAATCAATTTCCCCTAATTCAGGTGATTGTGTAAATTCACCCTAAATCTTGCACACTGCACAAAGAAGCAGCTGAGCAGTGATTTGTGAAGGGTCACATGAGGTCAGGTGACTAAGATATAACAGCTTCTCTGCATTCATAACAGAATAACAGAATCTGACACATAAATGTTTGCTTTGTTTAATTACATTTACTTTAGTATTATGCATTATTTACTCTTGTTATTGTTGTTGAAAGTACTGATTTCCTCAGCCCCTCCCCTCTCCGCTTCAGCCAAGCTGTGACATCAGTGGAGGGGGCGGTACTTGTGCCTTGGAGACTCTCATCCCATTGGTCGAGACCATAGGTGTGTCTCGGGGGCGTGCGCCTCGTGCTCTCCGCCAAGTGTCAGTCACCATGACGTCACTTCCGGCGGGGTGTGATACCATGGCTCTGCTTTGTATGGAGGTGGTGGGGGGTTTTTGACAGCGGCAGGCGGCGGGCAGAGCGGCAGGGAGGCAGGCAGGGAACCAACAACAAGGACCCGGGCTCGGCGGCTCTTCCTCCTCCTCACCACCTTCCTCCTCTTCCCCATCCTCCTCTTCCTCCCTCCTCCTCCCCATCCCACCTCCTCCTCGACCTGCTCCCGAAGATTACCGAGGACATGGCGGGCTCGGGTCGGGCTGTTTACTGGAAGGTATTTGGCCCCATTTGAACATATTGTGTGTATGTGTGTGTGTATGAGTGCGCGCGCGCACGTGCACATCTGTGTTTGTGTTTCTGTGTGTGTGTGTGTGTGTGTGTGTGTGTGTGTGTGTGTGTGTGTGTGTGAGGGAATGTTGCTCAGTGCTGCAGCAGCAGGTCCCGCGCACAAAATATGCTGTTGTTTACAGGGTATGTGTGTGCGTGCGTGTGTGTTTGTGTGTGTGTGTGTGTGTGTGTGTGTCGATAGTATCCATAGGATTGCAACAGTATTGTTATTGTACGGGCGTTGTTGGTGGTGTAAGGGGGTGGGGGGGTGGGGGGCAGTGTGTGCGCGCGCACCCCTGGGGGGGTGCAGTGTGTGCGCGTGCACGCCTGCGCGCCTCCCTGCCTGCATGGCTCATCAATAGGCAACATCTCCCACTATGATGTAAGCCGTTCATTAGTGAGCCGTGCACAAAGGCTGTTTATCTGCTTCCTGCTGCAAGAAGAAGCAGAAGAAGCTTATAATTCAACGTTTTTAAGGGTGGGATTCGAACATATGACGATGTGACAGAGGGCCACCGGCCCGAAGGTGCTTACTATTCCACTACAGTCAAAACAAATAGTTATTGCCTTTGTTTTGCAAATAATAAACAAGCGATTCAGGATTATTTTTCTTTTTCAGTAAAGTAGGGAAAATAATCTAAGCCCAATATTATGACTATGATTTTTACTTTTCTATCTTTTGCACAAACAGTCAAAAGACCTGTCACGTGTGAATCATACAGAAACATCTATTCTTATAATATCTGGCACAATCTGTAATCAACCTGTCAGCTAATTGGCCAATGCAGACCTGTCACGTGCCGTGATTGGCCCCAGGGCCACGCTTTGGACAAGGCAGTGGAAGGGGAAGCTCTGTGTCCATGTATCTATTGAAATAGGCATATGACTGTTTGAAATATTACCAGTCAAGTGAGATCTGACTGTAATTGGATTGGAGGAAGTGGGTCACATGACCTGCGAGCTGTTATTGAGAGGAATTGGATCTTACTCCGATGCCCGTTCTAATTATGTCTGTGGGGGACGGACACTTTTCTATTGTTTGTGTTCTGGAGGCTGAGAGCAGAGCGTTTCATTGACAGAGTGAAGGAAACTTTGTGTTCATCCCACCTGGTTTATCCGCGCTGGAGATTCATGATCACTGAAAGGAGGCTTGAACCTGGTGGTAAATTGTGTTGTTTATAATTCCTCAAAAAGATACACAGCTGTGGATGAGCGGTTAGTGGAGCTGTCCTCTGAGCAGAGGATCGGGGGTTTGATTCCCGCCTTTCATCCACTGCACATGCTGAGGTGTTGGCCCATGAATGTTAGTGTGACTGGGTGAATGTAAACTGTACTGTAAAGCGCTGGTTGTGCCTAACTCCTCCTACTTCCTGGTTCAGCCAAAAATGGGCAAAGGGGCGGAGCTCAGGTAGAGGGGGAAACATGATGTCCAGTTCTTTTGAGCAGTGAAAGGAGGAACTCTCCAGTGTTAGATGAGTATAGGTATATTTAGATATGGCATAGTAACGACTGTCAGTTCATTTCTAATATCAACGACACTTTAGCGTGACGTGTTGAACTCTGGATGGTTGAAGCAGGAGTGAATATAGCTGCAGGTGCTCTCTATGACCTTCCTCCTTAAGTAACTCAAAGGCATTTCACTCACTCTCTCTCTCTCTCTCTCTCTCTCGCTCTCTCTCTCTCGCTCTCTCTTTCTTGGTTACTCATATAACTCGTGGTGAGGGTGTGTTACATAATAATTCATTAATCAGCGCCGCAGGAGACGTGTTTACCTGCCGTGAATGTGAAGTTTAGAGATTGCAGAACTTATCACTTGTGCAGAAATGCTGAGTCACAGTGGGTCATAGCTGTAGTGTCTCATTCAACACCACCACAACACTTCAGCTTCAGTTCCTTATTTTCAAAGACCTCAGGTCCTCATTCTGCTGAGAGTGAAATCCGACCCAAATCCTGTACACGTCCCGTTCCCCTCTAAGTAACAGGGAGTCAGCCTTTCTTTACCTTTAAATAGACGGGTCCAGCTCTATGGGTTTGTATAGGATTAAAATTCCTCCACAAAACATGGAAGGATTCCCAGTGTTAATGCCTCCATCTTTGTTAGTGGTGTCCAAACTGTGGCCCGGGGGCCAAGCGTGGCCTGACCCTGACTGAACACTTAAAGGCAATAATCGCTCATGTTTGCATTTTTATTTAGATTTGTACATTTGGAAATATATCGTCACATATGGAATTGTATCGTTTTGATGAGACAGTCTGAAATCTCTTTGCACCTTTTTAATCAAAAAAAGTTCAAAGAATCTTTACTTTTTTAATCGTTTCAGTTTTTCAGTATATATATGTATGTATATATTTTATTTATGTATTTATTTATTTTTAATGTGTGACCCAGTTTGCCCACCCCTGCCTCAAGTCATTCTACTTCCTGGTTTCTTGACTCATCATTTCTGCAGGTGTTGTCCAGCTGCATGTGGAAGTCAAGGTGTCTGCAGAGCACATTTCCTCTGAAGGTGTTCCTGAAACACATTTTCTATTCTGCACACAGGACTGTGTGTGTGTGTGTGTGTGTGTGTGTGTGTGTGTGTGTGTGTGTGTGTGTGTGTGTGTGTGTACCAGGCGTTTACTTGTATTTGCTAACCCCTTTAAGGTTGGTTTCCACGGCAATGTGGAATTTCCCCTGAGGACCAAAGGTTTTGACTGAACCACAAACTGAAACCTCACATTTAACACAGATATATATTGTACATAGAGAGGCCGTCTTAAAGGTCCAGTGTGCAAGATTAAGGTCTAATATTTCTATTCAAAGCAACATTGAATAATTATGCCGATGTTTTCAATGTTGCGTAATCACCGCACTACCGCAAAACGTTGTTGCGGGAGTGCCCCTGCTGTGGTTCTATCCCTCAGTCCTATCACTTCCTCTTCTCTTGACTTTACTCTTGTGATTGTTTGAGAAATGCAATTAAAGATAAAGTCTTATCCACAGTGCGCAGTGCACCAAGAGAGACAAACCGTCAGAGCGCTGCAGGAACTGTTCAAGTTCGCCTGAAAGGAACTTGTCTGACCTGCCATTGTTGTTTCTCTCTAACGGCCTGAACACTGTCGTCCTGCGGAAACCTGAAACCTTTAATCAGCTTGTGCTTTGCTGTATTTTCACAGAGAGAGAGAGACAGGGAGACGGGGACAGAGACGCAGCATATATACAGTGTGTATGTATATATATATATATATATATATATATATATATATAACATTGGGGTAAGGATATGGAACACTGGGCTGCCACTATGTAGTAAACATTGCACGCTATAAGAAGTGACTGAAAACTCCAATAATAAAGTGATAATATACTTTCAGTGTGTATAATGTTCATGCATGGATATGGCAGAGTTTCCCTTTGTCAAATCTATTGTAGCTGCTGAACTGACATTAAGCTGCACGCTTACACAATCATGCTCAATGCCCAGAACAGCTATTTACATTTCATTTCATTTGATTTCATTTCGTTGTTGTTTTGTCGTCTTGTCAAAAACTGACTTCCTCCACCTGCGCAGTTTCTCATGTGTCTCACATCTATAGGATGGTATGTAAAGGAGAATGTGGCTCCGTGACCTGTTTTTCAAGCTCTTATGTCACATATGTCTGGAATACTCAATTGCATGTAAGAGCAGATGAGAGTTAGATCTATGCACTATTTATTACTCTTATTATTATCATCAATACGCTAGTTTTATTATATACATATACATATATACTAGCTATACTATAAATATATTCTAAATATAAATCCATGTATTTTTTTTTATTTTTCTGTTTTGTCCATCCAGACCTGAACCTACGTCATACCAGGTGCTCCTGCTCTCTGCAGCCAAGCCTAATGATGTCATGATGTTATTGTTTTGTGAGCCTCGTCCTCTGAGGTCCTCGGGCGTGACCTTCACCAGGTCCAGGTCCACCCTCCTCCTCCCCTCCGAGCCCCTCCTCCTTATGTTAAAGTCCCTGCGGGGTCGAGGAGGATCAGGTGGCCCCACAGCCAGACTTACAGTAAGCAGCTTGTCTGCGCTCACGACGATCGGGAAGCGACACCAGAACCTCACGGGTTAAAACCTACGAAGGTTTCCCGAAGAAAGCAGAATGTCTTTCTCAGCCTCTCTGTGGCCTGTTTCAGCTTTTCAAGGCACTTCGTCACTTCAGCGTTGTCTCCGACACATTGTTGGAGGATTGACTCTCTCTCAAGTCGAGGGTCTGATCCTCTTCCACCTGAGCCTCCGTCTTTAGAAAGACCCCCCCCCCGCTGTTATTTACTCTCCCATTGTAATTCTATTACCAGTGAAGCCCACTGTCTCTCTCTCTCTCTCTCCCAGCTCAGTGAGAACACCTTTAATGACCTACTTTTCCGTTTGTTGCCGTGGCCTGAGAAGAATTCCAGAAATGTCGTGTTAGCATAACAGAGGTGTGAGACACCTGGATGGAGGTGGACAGTGGGTGACAGATTGTTCACCTGTCGACGATGCTATTCATCCATTGTCTGCAGCAGGGTCAGCGTCTTCTCTGCAGGCAGGGCGCTAACGCGCTAACGCGCTAATGTCTCTCAAGCCCTTGAACGACACGTATTCCTCAGAAGAGACTTTTCTCAGTCGTAGGTCGACACGTGTGTCGGCGCTTATCAACAAAATGCTGGACATCTCTAGTCTCTTCGTTTCGTCTGGTACAAACAATAGTTTCAGTCACAGCAGTCACATGCTCTCCTGTGACAACTGTACGGGGGGGCGGGGCTTATTTTTCTATTCTATCGAGATTTGAAATTGTGCATAATTAAGGGGCGTGGTCTCTAGAGTGACACCTGGGCCCACCTGTCACACTGTGTGGATGCCGTGACACCATGGCCCCCACCCCCCAACTCTGCCTGCCTCTTTACCTGTTTTTAGATGAACCAGGAAGTAGGAGGAGTTGGGCAAGATGGCCGACAAGTGACCCGCCCACTACAAGCCTCATAAGCACCCTTATGTACAGTCTATGTTTAGGAACATCGCACACCCCAATTTACTTCTACAGCTACAGCTCTGGCTGAGGGGTTAGAGGAGCTGTCCTTTGATGAGAGGGTCGGGGGTTCGATTCCCATCTCTCGTCGTTGGCCAAGATACTGAACCTCACACGTAGTCATAGATTCAAAGTGCTGCACATATATGCACAGTATGAATGTTTGTGTGACAGGGTGAATGGAAACTGTACTGTAAAGTGCTTCTTGTGCCCCAGTGGCAAATTGAGGCTGTGGTCCTGTTACGGGGCCCGTGAGCCGCACCCCCCCAGAAAAAAGACACGTGGCCGGCTCTGGCAGCCGGCGAGGGGGAAACTCAGGACTCTCGTGTCATGCTGGAAAATGAAAGGAGATCCACACAGCTGTCAGAGTGAAGGGGAGCAGCGCCCAGCCTCATGTGGCTCCTCTCCCTGTTTTTAAGGATTGTCTGCTCCTCTCCCATCCCTTTCTTTCTTTGTTTTTAATTATTAATGCAAAGACTCCCTCAATGCTGACATTTCTCTCATTCCCTTTGTCTCCGGGTTGTCCGAGGTGTTGTGACCTGACGCAGCCACAGGGTGCAGGGCCTCAGGGTGCAGGGCCTCAGGGTGCAGGGCCTCAGGGTGCAGGGCCTCAGGGTGCAGGGCCTCAGGGTGCAGGGCCTCAGGGTGCAGGGCAGCTGATAGGACAGTGCAGAGACATCTGAACATTCCCTTCTCTTTGGCACGGCCCTGAAATCTGCATCTTGTGTATCACACGTGCACTTTATTTATACCTGCTGGTTGCATCAATGTGAAGTGCACAATGGAAATGTTGAGGGCTGATGCACAAGGTCTTGGAATAGGGAAGTGGAAAGAGTTGCAGTTCACAGGGTGGCCACTAGAGTCAATCCCCATCGATCCCCATGTTAAAATGGTCAACTTTAGAGATGAATGAAACATGTTTAAAGTCTGGTACAAACTAATACACTAAAATATCTTAATGTGAACAAAGCAATACCAGCACTCATCGGTCACTTTATTAGGAACACTGACACACACCAATATGGCTGTTCGATCGTAATGTGTACTTTTGCATATATAGCCTAAAAGGTCATGCTATAGACTCAGTGTTTCAGAAGTAATTGCAAGACTCTTAAGTATTTCTAAATTGTATTTAATTACAGAATAATTTTCATGTATATGCTGTGACTCAAGTGAAATTTAATATTCCTAATTATCAGAACAAATATTTCAGGATATAGACTGGTATGCTGAAGATGCTGGTAACAGCAGAAGACTGTAAAGGTGTACCTAATAAAATGGCCACTGAGTTACAATTAGCTGTGAGCTAATAAAATAGAACTAGAAAAAATAGAATGCATTTGTAACTGCAATGAAATTAGGAGCAGCTCTTGTGTCATGCATAAAATAAACGATAATTGAAGTAAATAAAATGAATGAATAATTAAAGAAATATTAAATGAATTAAATAGAAATAGGTACAAATAATATAAGAAAATCAAATCAAATGAAAACAACACAGACTTGGTATTTGAATAGTAAACATTTCACATGTGTGTCATCAGTGCCAGATTAAAGGGGCACTGTGTGTAGTGTACAGGTCGTGATAGCATGGCTCATAAAAATATGTATGTTAAGGTGAGTCACAGATACAGGAGGCTGCTAATGGCTCTTTATGGTGTTGTTGCTCTAGTTTAAT
This sequence comes from Chascanopsetta lugubris, assembly GCA_016785325.1. Classification (NCBI taxonomy): domain Eukaryota; kingdom Metazoa; phylum Chordata; class Actinopteri; order Pleuronectiformes; family Bothidae; genus Chascanopsetta; species Chascanopsetta lugubris. Next base: position 14,760 of record JAFBJT010109215.1, read on the forward strand.
ATTTACAAGTGTCACTTTACAGTCTGCAGCAGCCCGACATCGGGCCGCTACCAACAGAGGGAGAGTTTACAGAGCGGCCGCTCCGTCAGGAGGCTTTGTAACCGGTGCGTGGGACCATGTGACTGATTTGGAAATAAGCAGAAAGTGGCAGCCAGGAGCCGCCGCTTGGCACAAAGTGGGGGTGTTGCTTAAGGACAGAGTCAGTGGGTGATTGTCACAGCTGGAGGAGAGGGAGAGAGAGAGAGAGAGAGGGAGAGAGAGTCAGCTGTGAATACATGCAGCTGCTCTGCTGCAGGGAGTTGAGCCGGGTCCATGCTGAGGGTCAAGGTCACACAGCAACTGTGGCATCTTGCTGACTCCATTAAAACCAGTGGGAATGTGCAACAGTTCTAATGTCCAGTTAGATTCACATAGATGTAGAGCTGTTAGAGCCGGGGCGTCCAGTCCAGCCCACGGGAGGATTTTGCAAAGTATAAGAATTACACTGCCACTGTGGACCAACCCACTGTGGACCAACCCACTGTGGACCAACCCACTGTGGACCAACCCACTGTGGACCAACCCACTGTGGACCGAGCAAGGGACTGACGTCAGCGTAATTATTTGAGTGTTGATATTAATATTTTAAAATAATATATTCAAGTGTGGTCCAATTCTAATCAGTAAAACAGTTTTTTGATTAAAACTGTTTGAAGTATACAAAATAACTAATAGATGAATAAACAAATACATTCAAATTGAAAATTAAATTCAAAATGTACATTTAAATTTTACATTAACAATTAAAACGAATTTCTCCACTCTGTGCACCTCTGTCCTCTCAAACTGTAGGGGGCAGTGCAACAAACACTTTGCTTTATTGGCCTGCACTTACGACGTCGGGACATATGTTAAATGTTGTGTCAATAGACTTGGAAATATTCAACCTTAAATCTTGACATTCCACCTTAAAGGAACATTGCGTAGGGAAAGCTAGCAGCCAAGTTGTCAAATGACAAAAAATTATATTTAACAAAGTTAGGCCTCTATATTCAACATTTCTAGATTATTTACAGACTATTCTAGACTATTCATATATTAAATATTGTGTCAATAGACATGGAAATATTCTCTCTCAAATCTTTACACTCCACCTTAAATCAAGATAATCCCGTTGTTTACCTTTGGTTTGAGGATGAAGTATGTGTACACACGATATAGTATTGCTATTCCTTATATCTCCCTGTGTTTATATATGTTTCTTAAGTCTTGTACTTTCCCCTCACTAATAAAGTCTAATCTTATCTTAAGGCTGAGGTCGTCACTTCAGCTTTTCATGTTGCTGTTTTGACACCGCGTCACGTTCATGCTGGTCCACTATCGTCGCCATCGTCATGGCATGTTGTTCCCCTGCCAGCGTGTAGGGGTCAGGTCAGCGCACAGCATCCAGGTAACGTGATACTCTGTCACACTGTACCTCAGATTGCGTGTGCTCCGGTCCGCTGAACATGTGTGGACATTTTGTTATTATTATTGGCATGACCTCAGTGGACACGCTGTTGGTGCAGAGGGCAGAGTCCATGAGGGGGTTTATGGGACTTTTTTATTTCTCAGCGCTGCAGAGGTTGAGTGACCGTCTACCGGGTCAGAACCCACCGTGGACCGAGCAAGGGACTGGCGTCAAAGTAATTGTTGTAATGTCGATATTGATATCATGGAAAGACTCTTGAAATAATATTCAAGTGTGCTCCGGTTCTAATTTAGGCAGTTCGATGCAGCAACAGAGCATGTGAGCACTCCTTTTTGAACATATATTTATAAAAACTCGTGTCCGTGGAGCAGTCTTCCTGGCACTGTCTCCTCCACTTGTCATTTCCAAGTTGCTGCTTGTTAAGGGTTCAAATCCTTGATGACATTTTGAGACAGTTGCAGCCACTTGGAGGATTTCAACACTCAATTAATGGCGCAACTTTCGCAGTCGTTCAGGGACACTCACATTAATGTGTTGCAATCTGACGCCAGTGGGTCAAACCAGAGATCAACACTTCTAGAAATCTCACATCCGTTGAATGCATTTGAAATCCAAATTGGTCAATATACATATACATTTATTATCAAATCTAAAAATAGAAACTTTCCGGTGGGTGTCACTGACCCTCTGATAGGTTGAGTGACCTGACAGGCTGATTGAGATGTTGGCTATCACCGGGCTCATTTGTCCTCCGGCTGAAGCTCAAGTCCAATATCAATCACTCCGCCGCCGCCGCAGCCGCTCTGCACTTTGGACAGTCTCCATAACGATAAGAGCGTGCCGGCCTGCATATCTGGCCCCGGAGTGATAAGGGTTCGAGCCGGTGTTTACATTTCGGGCACGGTCCAGGCAGAGCTGGTCAAACAAATGGACAGGTAGGAGGAGGCGGCGCTAACCCAAGCCCCACCTGTCAGCCCACTCTCCCACTCCCAAGACCACCGCTTCTGACCCTTTGGGGCCCCTGCTTCTTCTTCTCCACAGGATGAGTGGGGTTGAACATTAACACAAGATCCACACTTTTTCACACACTAGTAAACACACACACACACACACACACACACACACACACACACTGAATGACCACATAAACTCTTGGACAGAGCAGCATGTCTGGTTGTTGAGGATCAATGTTGCGTGAGGGACGTGAGGGTTCGGATGAGTAAAGGTAGGGTGGAGGTGTTAGTTGTTAATTATTATTATGTAACTGCCATGTTTTATTGTCAAGTCTCAGTGGAGTGGATTTGTAGTTATACTGGTTTGCCGGTCTGCAGGTTCCTGCCAAGGTGTTATTTTCCACCATCAACACTTGTCTTCTCTCTTCCTTACAAGCTGCACCGTTTTAGTCTCTTATTTTGAAATGCTTCCGTTTCCTGCATGTGTGTTTCAGTCATGCTCGATGTTTACATGCGAGAATGGAGCACAACTGCATCCAGTAGCCTCTGTTCACAGTGCCTCCCCCTCACTTTCTTAGCCTTCAAAATAAAGGTCCCACTTAAGAAAACCACCCCCATTCAAAAAATCATGTGCTTTTATTTTGAAGGGGATTTTTTGCTGTGTATTGAGACTCCTTAATTACTGGTGGCGCCATTTGAGTGGCAGCTTGTCATTAAGGGCTGCTGGAAGGTGACAGGTACTTCTTCTTGAGTGATGGACATCATCATCAACATTGAGTTCTTGATCGTGGAGGTTGTCCACATGTCAGAGCTTGTTGATCTGGGGCTTAGCGGCAGCCTCATGGCCTGTCCGTCTAATGTAGGTCTCGACCCACCGAGAGTGTGGCGTGGGGGGCGGGGCCACCACTTGCTGCAGAAATCCATCAGACTTTATGGATTATTCATGCTCCAACTCGTACATCCGGCTCTGGAGTGATCGGCTGTACTTACCTTTTAACCTATTTTCTGATTGTAAACGAGAGATTAAAGGTGCAGTGTGAATGATTTGGCGACCTCTAGAGGTGAGGTTTCATGTTGTATCCATCACTTGACCCTCACCCTTCTGAGCATGCAGGAGAACCTGTGGTAGACTTCAGTTGTCATTACATTTCAAAAGATGTTTAGTATGTCCACTTTTACCACTGTAAATCCATGGCGGCCCCCGTAGAGAGGACCCCCTCCTCATGTAATTATGCATTCATGGGCTCATTTAATAGTAATGGGATAAAATGAAACATTCAGATTAGGGGTGTAATGGCACATGTATTCGTACCGAACCGTTTCGGCACATGACGTTGGGTTTGGTACATGACGTTGGGTTCGGTACATGACGTTGGGTTTGGTACATGACGTTGGGTTCGGTACATGACGTTGGGTTTGGTACATGATGTTGGGTTCGGTACATGATTGGGTTCGGCGCTTGCAATAAGAGTGCTGAACACACAGTAGCTGTGTGTTCAGCCACACTTTCCGTGCAATATATTTATATTAGAGCCACTCTGCTGCACTGTGTACTGTGTGTATTGTACTGTATGTACATTGTACCACATGCTCCTGCTGTAAATATGTTAGATGTATCCACAGATCCTTTTTTATTTTTATTATTTTTAATTTTTAATTTTATTCTTATAGACTTTATATTTAGGGTACCCCTGTTGATTTCCCCCTTAGCACCACCAGAGTTGTCCTTCAATCTCGTTGTACATTGTGTATAATGACAATAAAGGCATTCTATTCTATTCTATTCTATATTCTATGATGTTGAGTCCGGTACATGACGTTGGGTTCGGTACATGACGTTGGGTTCGGTACATGACGTTGGGTTGAGTACATGACGCTTGGTTCAGTACATGACGTTGGGTTCGGTACATGATGTTGGGTTCGGTACATGATGTTGGGTTTGGTACATGACGTGGGGTTGAGTACATGACGTTGGGTTGAGTACAGGACTGTGCACGGGTGAGTTCCCTGTGTAGGTATCGGTCGGACCTGCTTGTGCTGCCAGACAGAAAGATGCCGTCGCTCGTAAGAAAAGCCAAACATAATGCGCAACGTCATGCAGCACTCGAGCCGATCTGGTACCTCCACCGGAACGGAAGCTGCAGCCCTGCAGCGCCGCGTGCAGCCCAGCTGTAGCATGGCTACCGCCGGAGGGAAAGCAGAGCTTAAAGTCTCTCCCGTGTCGTTAAAGTCTCCTACTTGGGAACACTTCGGCTTCCCGGTTCAATATTGCAACGGAGAAAGACGAGTGGATAAAACGGGGGCAGCACCACTCGAGACTGTTGTCAAGTGAGCCTACATTCTGGTGATGTGTGCGCCTATTCAAGCCTTTATGGTAAAACATATTGCTCCGGCAAATTGACATCAGTGAACACATATCTCACTTCCGCTTTCAAAATAAAATGCCGAAATGGATTCTTTTGCTAATATCTCTCTTGGAATAATGAATTATTAAAGGAGATATTAGAGCTGATAATGTCCGTGTGATGCAGCTCTATACGTCCTATGTTGACACTTGGATCCCTGCGATCTGCAGCTAAAGTGGCGCGGCGGTGTTTACATTGTGACTGTTGACGGAAACATAAGGTTACCTGGGTCCAGCATGTGTTAAGAATAGAGCATGTGTCATGTATGTTATTGAAATAGAAGGACCACACACCACGGTGTGTGTTGACGTAAAGCTTCGCGCTACACCATCCGCTAAAGACTTATCTGGAGTTATTCATCTAATCGTTTGCAAGCTGGAGATGAAGACTCCTCCGCCTGTGATAATAGTTTCTTTAGCTGTCGCCAAGACATTTCAGTTATAATGAGACGGTGCTGAATGAGGCAGGACGACCCCTGAAGGAGCTGCAGAGGTTGAAATGCTAACGACCCATTAGCCGAACGAACACTGCTGCCATTCACTAATACAAGAGGGCGACAACTTTTTAAATATTAACACCCGTCGTTATCATTCAATTCAATTATTGAAAACATCTTTTACGTTATTTATTTATGTGTTATCTCTATCAGTGGTTCTCAGCTGGTCTGGCTCTGGGACCCACTACCACCCCTTAATGACAAGCCGCCACCCAAATGGCGGCCGTCTGTTAGCATTACAAGGCATCATCACCACCTACTGTTAAGGAGTGTCAGTGTATGACCAAAAACTCCTCTTCAAAATAAAAGGATTTTGAGATTTTGTTTTATAGACGATACCAGTTTATTTGAATAAATACAAACAGTTCCCTTATGCTGAGAAATGCAGAAAATTTCAAAATAAATTTGGACTAGAAATGAATGGGCTTGGTTTTCAAAAGTGGGACTTTTATTTTGAAGCTGAAGAAAGAAAGTGAGGGGGAGGCACTGTGAACGGAGGCTACAGGAAGCAGCTGTTGCTTCCTCGCATGTAAACATCAAGCATGACACAATCGCACAGACAGGAAATGTAAACATTTCAAAATAAAAGCATACTTCGCCTAATTTTTCTCTATCTTCTCGACAGTGCAGCTCGTCCGTGACTCTGCGCACGGGCCGCAGAGTCACGTACGAGCTGCCGGCTGGAGATGCACTGTAAACAAATACTTGTTATTTGTTCCCTGTCTGACATCCCCACTGGTTCCAGACACTCTCCTGTTGTTGTGAACTTAACTGACCCGAGCAAACTCTGTCCGACAACATCTTTAGGAACATCGTTTACACAAAATACCGCCGCACACAAGGCCGTGCATCATAGTCTATACTCTCTGTGATGACATCAAACCGTGTATTTATGTTAATGCGCCTTTAAATACAGTCCGGTGGAACATGGAGATGTTTTCAGCATGCGCTAACCCTCCTGTTGTAAAACAGCGCGTAGTGCCAATGGGGCAAGTTAAGGTTAAAGGCATGTGAGGGTACAACAAACAGCTGCTATCCCACTGCCACACTGTCACTGTCAACCCAGGCCCCTCCCCCTTCCATGCTCTTATTAGTGGGGGGCCCCCTGATGGAAAGGGCTTACCGCAGATTGACCCAGTTTACATGCACATGCACATGTGATGTAAGTTACGCTCTTAAGCCAACAACGGGGAGCCCAACTCTTATGTAGCTGGAAGCTCCGCCTCCCCTGTGCAATTCAGCAAAATCTCACCCATCTACTGTACAATCCGGTTCCCTCTAGTAAACTCCCCCCCCCCCCCCCCCCCCCCCCCCCCCCCCCCCCCAGCCCCATGACCTACATTCAGGCCTCTACATTCTACATTCCCTCTGTCCTTCTGTTCCTGCAGCACTGTGAGGGTAAGGTTACTGTATGTGGAGTGTGTTGTGTCATGTGACACCCTGTGCTCCTCATTCCTCCACTGCCCATTGAACAACTATAGCAACGGCACATCGCCCTGTTTATGTGCACGGTCACATGTTGCATCACCGCCAATATTACGTGTGTTCACCCGTGTTGTGATTAAACAGGACAGACAACGCATGTGTTACTTTGTTTTGTTGACAGTGATGCTGATGGGAGCAGCACTACGGCTTTATGGTTGGCGGGATCAGTCCATCGGCCATTTTGGTCTAAAGTGAAAAATATAAAGCTTGCAGTTCACGGGGTGGCCACCAGAGGCTGGCTCTATAGATGTTGAAATGCTCAACTTTAGAGGTGAATCAAACATGATTAAAGTCTGGTACTAACTTTGTTTTTGGTCACATGGGGGGTGAATTTATTTCCTACTTGCGTATATGCGTTATTCTATCCAGGTTTGAAATTGTGCATAATTAATTTAGGGGCGTAGCCTCTTGAGGGACACCTGGGCTGACCTGCCATGTTCTGTGGATGCTGTGACAACAACAGGGGCCCAACCCCAGCTCTACCTGTGCTCTGCCCCTTTGCATGTTTTTACCAGGAAGTAGGAGGAGTTAGGCATCGGCACCGCCCACAAACAAGCCTCATAAGCACTCTGCAGGAACCTATGGGTGACACCACGGATGCTCTCCAACCCTAATTCATTATGTCTGTTTTAAGATATATTGAGTTTGGTGCTTATGCCCATGTTTAGATGATCCAGGAAGTGGGAGGAGTTAGACTTTGGTACCGCCCACAACAAGCCTTATAAGCCTTATGAGGTGACATCACAGACCCTATCCAACCCTAATTCATTATGTCTGTTTTTCAAGTTTGATCATTACACCCATTTTTAGATGAACCAGGAAGTAGGAGGAGTTAGGCACTGGCAAGATGGCTGACGAGTGGACCGCCCACCACGAGCCTCTTAAGCACATACTAATAAATACATCTGGCAAACTAACCTTTTGTAGCATGTGTATCGGGTCTCGGCTGCACAATATGTAAACACACCATGTAAACAATTGTTTATGGTATTTATAGGTTAGTGCGCAGAGGTTCCACGAGCATCACGCTGTAAAAGATGCAGTGTCAGCACAAAACGACCAACCAGTGATCAGTCGATAAGGGTGGATTGTTACAGAGCCTCCAGAATAGATTTAGACAGAGGTGACCTTGAAGATGAATTACTATCTTGTCCCTCTTTGTCCACCTGTCTGTTTCCATTGCACCTTGTCTAACGCCCCCTCCCCCCTCCCCCCTCTCCCCCTGTCCCCAGTCTGATGATTGACAGCGCCGCCCGTGTGCTCCTCCTCCTCCACCACGATGGTCGACATGGAGAGCCACTACCGCCCCCCATCCCCGCTGGAGGACTCGGTGCTGGGCAGCCCCCTGTGCAACGACGACGCCTTCATGGGCGGCATGGACGAGCTCCAGGACATCTCGCAGTCCCTCGACGGCGACGCCCTCAGCTCCTTCGACGTCCCCGAGTACCAGTCGTCCAGTAACGGCTCGGAGGGATCCACCGTCTTAGGTGAAACTCATTCCAATATTTCACGTGTGCCGGCAACACTTTGGGGGATTTGGCAGATTTCAAAAATCCGGTTGGGGTCCCTGAGTTCAGCCTCTTAATCCCTCATTTGCTCCAAACAGGAAACGCACTCGTTTTTAAGGCCTCTACTACAAATCTAAGCTCCTCCCCCTTCCTTTTCCACCCCCAAATTCATGCCTCGCCCCTCCTCATCTCCCTCTGTGCACCCTCTGTCCTCCTCCGGCCCACTTTCTCTCGCTCCATATCCACAGAGGAATTCACACATTCCTCGGCCGCCGTGTGTCGCCTCTTAGGAAACGCCCGCTTTGCTGCCGCTGTGTTCCCCCAGAGAAGGGGGGAGATTTACACCACTGACCCCAAATTATGCAACGAGGGAAGGGGGCAGTGCATAGAACCAGAGAGAGGGAGATGGATGGCATGACAGAAACATTGGATGATGTCATGGAACAGACACCGGGGACGGTGTTTCGGACTAATGGGTGTTTGCCAGGGCTAAATAAGAAGAAGCCCTGACTTGCAAACCCCGCCCACTCAAACATTTGCTGTGAACCCACTGCCAGCGTATCCTCCTCACGAGCTCATGTAGCCCGACTTAAAGGTGCAGTGTGTGAGATTTCTGTCATTTTTGTCACTTCTAAAAAATATTACAAAACAACTACATACAGACATTTTTATGAATTTGTCATCACATAAACATTATTTTCTTTCCACTCTTCATACTGAAGACTCCCTAATCCTTCATACATTCCACTCTTCATACTGTACCTTTAAAGTTAAAGGTGCAGTGAGTAAGGTTTGGTGACATCTAGTGGTGAACTTGCATGTTGTATCCATCCCTCCAAGTGTGCAGGAGAACCTATGGTCGCCCCCCTGTTGTCATCAAAATATACACTCAAAATAAACATGGCCGCCCCCGTAGAGAGGACCCGCTCCTAATGTGAATATACATTAAATCACTCATTTAAATGTGCAGTGTGTAAGGTTTATGTAATTTTTGTCACTTCTAAATATATCACAAAACAATTACATAATGATATTTTCAAGAATTTATAATCACCTAAAAGTATAAATTTCCATTACCCTTAAATGAGCCATTAATGTATATTTACATAAGGAAATGTTTTAACGCCATGTTTTTACAGTAGTCAAAGTGAACATACTAAACATCTTCAGAGTGTTAATGACAACTGAAATCCACCATAGGTTCTCCTGCATGTTCAGAAGGGTGAGGGTGAAGTGATGCATGCAACTTGCAACTTCACCTCTAGAGGTCACCACATCCTACACACTGCACCTTTAATGCTACTGTTGAAATGAGAAACTCCTGATCTGCAACTCTCCTCCGGCACTTGTGGAAGTGCCCACTGCAGACAGCATGCTAATGACTCCGGATGAATGAATGGTCTGGTGTGCTGTGAACAGACTGTTTCTGTCGGGGCACCGATGTCAAACTAACTGGATGTAACCTCCTCTGGTTGTTTGCCGAGACTTCAAAGATCATGAGAAGCAGCGGTTTTTCATCAAATGAATGACGTGGTTTGTTGGTTCGCTTCCCACATGGACGATGACGTCATTTTGGGTCTAAGGAATGAAATGCCAAAGAGATGACGCACGTTTCATGGCTAACCCTGAAGGTGTCATCGCAATAGGTCAATGGGATGTTTGCAGTGGAATCACTGATACACACTTGCAGCTATTTTTCCCCAGTAGCTGCACTTTCAATTCTTCATTTCACCAGGGAGGTCAATTGAGAACCAGTCCTCATTTACAATGACTTGCGATACTGCAACAACAAAATCCCCACGAGGCCCAAAAAACATTTTTCCCATTGAACATAATAGTAATATAGGAGCCTGTAAAACACCTGATTTTAATTCTTTGTATTCTATATATTTTTTAAATATGCTGCTTTTATTTTGGTAAAAATGTCTTCAAGGAAAAAGCCCAGAAAAGTCTCCTCTTAGGTGACGTCACTCAAGCCCTCTTACTTTACATGGGTTGCTATGATGGCCGCTCCTTCTCGTAGCCCTGATGCATTGTGGGAGTTACGCTACTGAGCATGCTCAATGGGCCGCGTAACCCGAAACTAACCTTGAAACTTCCATAGACTTGAATGGGGTCACATGATCGATACAATCTCTTGTTCTATTAGTACACCCATGGTGGAAGAACTACTTTCATCATCAAACCACGTGTTTAACTCATTTAAATATTTTGTGTCTCCACCATATGCAAATATGAATATAAGTGAGTGAAATTGAGGCGACACTTTCCGACATCGCGATTCTCTAGTACTTTGCTTGGACGGAGACATTATGGGAAATGGAGGGAAGACGAGGCCTAGAACGGCGTGTTGCCGAGCCACTAGATTGTCTCTGTTGACTGGCACAAGGGGAAGTTGGGGGGTCGGTGCCCACGGTCGCGCCCGGTCGGGGTTCCCGGTGCAGGTCTAACCAGCCCTGCGCTCGTGTCTTGCAGACGCCCTGACGCCGGCGTCCAGCCCCTCGTCGGTGGTTTACGGGGCGGCGGCGAGCCAGGACGACTTCTCGACTTCCTCCTCGTCGCTCAGCCTGGAGTGTCGAGTGTGTGCCGACCGCGCCTCGGGCTACCACTACGGAGTCCACGCCTGCGAGGGCTGCAAGGTGAGGAGGGGGTGTTCACACACATGATCGCTGAAGGACCGACTGCCCGGTCGGTATCTCTCCCTCCGTCCATTACTCAGTCAATATCGGTCAATTCATTCAGCCGGCGCAGACACGTCCATAAACACACAAACAGCCTTTTAATCTATTTAAAGGCATCAAACAACATCTGCAGCGGGGAAAGTAGGAGGTGGAAAGGCCAGAGATCCAGAGGCCATGTGTCTTGTGACTTCTGACAAGTCCTGCAAGTATCACCGGCTTCACACGTGGTCACTCAGTGACACTCCGGTTAATGGTTTACCGGCCGTGTTGAGCAGCAACTTGAGGGTTTTTATTTATAAGAGGAAGTTCAGTTTAAAGATTGTGTTACTTTTCACCCTCTATTTCAATTTTGTATCATTTGACACGATTCTTACTCCCGAAGCTGTCACATTAACTTTTACATCATTTAAAAAATATGTTTTTATTTTGCAAAGTAATATATACATTTCATACATATATATATATGTGTGTGTGTGTGTGTGTGTGTGTGTGTATATATGTATATATGAAAAAAAGAGAGAGAGAAAATAAATTATTTAAAAAAATTGGTAATATAAATATATTATATTATGTAAATAAACAATAAAAAATAAATTACAAATTAGAATAAATGATTGGAAAACTGCATATATGCATATAAGCTGCTATAAAGTCATAGTTCCAAGTGCTGTATATCCTGCTGGATTAAGAATAATTGTAGGAACAATAAGAGTGTGAACAGCAGTAGTCCTGTGTTTAAGTAATACTACACAAAGGTCCACAGTGCACACTCAGTGTCATATAGTCTCACAGCTGTAAACCTGCAGGTTATCACATAAGTCAAGGTGCATTTGTTTCGTTTAACATCCTCCATCAGGACATGGTCATTAAAGGTGTACATCTATCAGATGTGACCTGTGACACGGCAAAGGTTAAAGGCCAAGAGTGACTTAAGCAACACGCAGTGGATAAAGTGAAGTCGACATTTTACCTTCCCCTCCGTTTACTTAACATGTGCTCACATGGTTGTAGCGTGTCTTCCCCAAGCGTGTGTCCATCTGTATGTATTTTGCCATCAGCGCGATCGTCTGTTGCCATGGAAACGCGGCATGAATGGACGTTTCAATGCCTCTGCTCCCTGCAGGGTTTCTTTCGGCGGACCATCCGTCTGAAGCTGGAGTACGACAAGTGTGAGCGTCGCTGCAAGATCCAAAAGAAAAACCGCAACAAGTGCCAATACTGCAGATTCCAGAAGTGCCTGTCAGTGGGCATGTCCCACAATGGTGAGTCCTGCAGGGGGCGGGGCAAGTGTTGGTAGTGATTCAAGATATGTAGCACACACACACACTTACAGCACTCACACACATGCAAACGTATGCACACACACACTCATGCAAATGCTCACACACAAGCACACACACTTATGACACTCACACAAATGCAAAAACATGCCCACACACAGTCATGCGTATGCACACACACACTTTCAAAACTCACACGCACGCAAACGTACGCACACACTCATGCATATGCACACACACACATACACATAGGCACGCACACTCTTACATGCACACACACACTCAATTATGACACACTTACACACGCATGCATATGTATGCACACACACACACACACACACACACACATACACACACACTTACACACAACCTTGTTAGACAGTTGTGCAGACAAACACCAGAAAACTATAGGAGGCAAAAACTACAAATGGTAGTTATAGAGAGTTAAGTTAAGTTTGGTTCTGTGAAGTTACATCAAGGTAAGTTAAGTTAAGTTGTATTTCCTTCTCTCAGAACGTGTGCAGTCACGGTTCAGATCTTTCCCTGTGCAGACAGTGCAGCACTCCACTCATGTGAGTGAGCTCAGCCGATGAGCTCACTCGACCCGTTCGGTGCAGATACGTGCGCTCATGTCCTTCAAATCTTGCCGTCTTGGCCACGCCCCCTCCAGCACCACAGAGTTATTTCAGGATAAGAGCATGCAGGCCACGCTGTCCAGATGAATGGGGCGAGAGCTCCACTGGCCAAGAGAGCAAACGTCACGTGAGCCATAAACTCCAACCTTTATCAAACCTGATTCAATGCTTTAAGAAAAACGTTACTGTACAAAATATCAATAATTCCGTAATCAGCACTGATACATGATACCAAATATGGCTAAGGGATGGATGCATTCTCATTTTTTTTTTTTACACCAAGGGTGCGGTTCTCACTGCATTTGACATTGCTATTTTATGCCAGTAAAACAGGATTCAGCACCTCCCCTCTGACTTGTAGCAAAATGTTCCCCCAGTGGCCACACGTGGTACTGCAACAAAAATAATTCCAATAGACCTCAGTAGTCATTTAGACGCCTGTAAAACTCTTTGCAGGAGACAATTGTTATTCTTTGTATTTCTTATATATATATATATATATATATATATTAGGAAACTGCTAGTTCTTGTAGTCCTGATGCATTATGGGAGCAACGCTACTGAGCATGCTCCATGGGCCCCATAACCCAGAGCTGCCACTAGTGTCTGTAGCTGCTACTTTAAAGAAACGAGGGGTTATGTTTAAAGTAAAATTAAATTAATTTAGCAAAATCAAAGTTGGAATACTTCAGAAAAACATTCAGAAAAACAACATAAAAACATTTGAAAAATGTTTCTTTGATGGAAGGTCAATCTATTTCAGGCGAAATTCTTGAGGTATATGTCCTCAAAGAAAGCGGGCGTCGACACCCAAAACAAAACAAGTCTCTTTTTAAAGATTTAATTGTCTGCGCCGCTTATCTGTGTTTGACCAACCAGGAATATTGAGGTCAGAGTTTGAGGTGCTGTTGTTGACTCTGTGTCAACATACAACACGGCACAGTGACCTTTGGACCGGGTCAGTGTCCTTATTCTTCTGCAGGCGCTTGGTGCTGCTGCTGCTGCTGCTGCTGCTGCTGCTGCTGCTGCTGCACCTGCACCTGCACCTCATGCAGAACAAGGTCATTGTAATGGTCGTGTTTGCATATTGTGCACACACAGCACTTTTTCCATACTGGTGCAGTGAACTTGGAGGAACAGGATTCTTTACACTGACTCTTGTGAGGTTATTGACTGAAGAGGCCACTTCAATATTCCCTCCGGCCTCAGAGGAGACTTTTAGATAACGACGGAGCCCCAGATCTCCGCACGCTGCACTTCCTCTTATCCCGTACACTTGTATCGAGTTGCTGTAACAGTAGAGGCCGAGGAAGGAGACGTGAGACGTGCAACCGGATCTGTTTGATGTCCTCACGACCACAGTGCTGCTAATTCTGGATCGTTGCTGCTCAGTTTGTATCGACCTACGATTCTTGTTCAATCCGACGAGTGTGGGCGGGGCTGACCAAAACATTAAAATGCCACCCAAGTGGGGAAAAAGGTGCAGTTCACAGGGCGGCCACTTGAGGCCGTCAACCCCCATAGACTCCCATGTTAACTTGATCAAACATGTTTAACGCCTGGTACAGACTACGGTTTTCAGTCACTCACATGTTTTCCCATGACAACTGTACGGGGGCGGGGCTTATTTTTATTCTTTTGAGGTTTGAAATGGTGCATGATTAAGGGGCGTGGCCTCTTATTTGAGTGACCCCTGGGCCGAGCCTCTGTGGATGCTGCGACAGCACCATAGGCCCACCCCCAGCTCCACCTGTGCTCCTCCTCTTTGTCCATGTTTGGATGAAACAGGAAGTAGGAGGAGTTAGAGTTAGGGCGAGGGTTTAAATGATCTTGTTTCAGGGGGAAACGAATTTAGAATTAGAATTCATGGGTTTTATTTACAGGTAGTCCATTTTTCAGTTCCACATATTTTACTTTGTTCTTCAAACGGATGTTAAATTTATGAATTTAGAATTTGCATATGTCTCCATTTTCAAATGCTGTGCCAGGGTGTACAGCTGCCGACTGCATGTATCATCATAAAAGATGAAATAGACCTGATGACTCGTTGATCAAAGGTCAACACGCTTATGTCATCTTTTTTTTTGTTCCTGTATCTCATGTGACAGGGATGTTTACGAGTTCCCATCACCCTCTGTATATCGCTCTTAAAACGGGCGATTCAGCTGAATGACACCTACAGCCCCGCCCCCCCTCCCACCTTTACTCGCAGACACATCCCCTTCACACCGTCTCCGGCACAAATTGCCTTACTCCGAGCTTAGCGTCACTCACTTCCTCTCACCTTAATTAGACCTGGCTGCCTCCCGGGTGAACGCCGCCGAGCTTTAGCGGCTTCAGATGATCCATCCACTTTGTGAGCAGTAATCTAATGGGCCCTCATGCTGCTGTCTACTACAGCTCTGTGTATTGTGTGTGGGTGTGGGTGTGTGTGTGTGTGTGTGTGTGTGTGTATATATCGTGTGTGTGTGTGTGTCCATTGGCTGATGCCCACTGTGATTGGTGTGGGAGGGTTGAAAACAGTTTAGGTGTAATCTCATTAGTTAAATGGGATCAGGGCGTCTGAGAGATTCTACTGCGCTCTCGTGGAAAAACAACTCTGTGACGCACTGTGTCCACAACTCACCTCCAATGTGTGTCAGTGTCGTTAAAGGGCTATGGGTTAAAGGTGCAGTGTGTAAGATTTGGTGACATCTAGTGGTGAAGTTGCATGTTGTATCCATCACCTCACCCTCACCCTTCTGATCATGCAGGAGAACCTATGGTTGACTGCAGTTGTCATTAAAACTCATCAGATGTTTAGTCTGTCCACTCTAAGCTACAGTAAAAACATGGCGGCCCCCGTAGAGAGGACCCGCTCCTCATGTAAATATATATTAATAGGCTCATTTTAGGGTAGTGGGGAAAAAATAAACATTTACGTGATCTAGTTACATAAATGTTATATAAATCTATGGGGTATTGACTCGCTTTTGCCCCAAGTGGCCACCATGTGAACTGCAACTTTTTCCACTTCTAGCCATGGACAAGTGTCCAGCTGGCTGAAACATGGCACCTCGAGATGCCTCTCAATGTACCTTTAATTGAATTCTTGATTGTAGATTTTGTACGAATGAAGTTGATTCCACAAAAACCATGTCCTCCTCTTCCTCCTCCTCTTGGCAGCCATCCGTTTCGGCCGCATGCCTCAGTCGGAGAAGCTGAAGCTGAAGGCGGAGCTGGTGACGGGGGAGCGGGACGTGGCGGACCCTCAGGTCGCCGACCAGAAGACGCTGGCCCGGCAGATTTACGAGGCCTACCTCAAGAACTTCAACATGAACAAGGCCAAGGCTCGGACCATCCTCACCGGCAAGACCAGCACACCTGTACGTACCGGAGCGCTCCTGGCGTGATCTAGTGCCCCCTGGAGGACACTGTTTGTTTGCAATCAAGTCTCAATATGCTGCAGGGAGCACGTCTGCAGCCAGTGACAGGGACAAGTTGCTCAATCAGCAGAAAGAGCCAAGTTCCACAGCACAAGGGACCGTCTGTCGTCACTTTGCCCTCCACCTCCTCTGTCCCTGTCTTTCTTTCTTCCTTCACCGCCCCGTTTCCCAATCGCACCCAGGCACATTCTCTCACACAGACACTTTCTCTCTGTCATAGTTAGGAGGGTTAGGGAATGTAGTCTGGTAACAGTGGATTCCACAGTGGTTGGTTATCTGTAAAATAGGTCATGAGGGAGAGTGTGCGTACGAGTGCACGGCCCTGCTGCCTTTGAAGATCAAAGCTTTTACTTTTGATAGTTAGATCATGGTGATGCAGGAACTTTTTATTGAACTTTGGAACCTTCCGTGAAAACCATATTGGATTGAATCAAAGTCTAAATGCCAACATACATGTTGGGTAGTTAGTTTAGTCACTGAACCGGTTTTGAAATAGAGTTGCTTTGGAAACCAAACTAGTATTTGTGCATCGCCGTGTGTGTTAATGAATCAACTATTTTCAGAATCTTTTAAGAATCATTTCTTGATGTTTAAAGGCAATAACTGCAGGAAGTTGTTGGCATGTTTCAAAGCCATAGTCGTGTTTTCATGTCGGCCATTTTTATTTGGACCATTAATTCTTTATTATATAAATAAATACATAAAATAGTTTATTTTACTGCTACATTTTGTAGATATTTCGAAAATATGTCATGAAATGAAATAATTGAAATACCTTTTGTTACCGTGGCAACAGACCTGTGATCGATCGGTGGTGTCAGCAGCTACATGAATGATCTTGACACCGTGTCCCTCAGACCCTGTGTCGCAGCTCAGGCACCACATTTAGTGTCTCATGACTCAGAGGTTTGCTTCGATGAGCAGCAGCAGGTGGAAGCTGCTCGTCATCACATTCTGCAGCTTCTCCGCTGTGACAACAATGACTCAGCCAAAACACTTTTTTTATTCGTGATCATTTATCGCTGCTCATCAGTGTTGGGTTGGAAACAGTTACTAGTTAAAGTTACTAGTTACTTCACTTAAAAAGTAACTATTTTAGTCACTGTGTTGCAGTATTATAAAAGTGATTCTAGTTACTTCACCCAAAAAGTTGGGTTAACTTATTCATAGCAAAAAGTAACTGGGGAAAGTAACTTTTTCATTATTATATTTAAATGTTTAAATATGTCATAGAATGTGGCCCCGCCCCCTTAAATGGAACTGTGAAATTCAACTGTGTGTTTAATTTTTCATAAATCAAACTAAAGTCTTCAATTTTTAACTGTTTTGATGTGTTGCCTCTTTGACAGTGTTTTGCTGACTCAGCTTTACCCTCAAACGTACCTGTGCTTATGTAAATATGCGTAGAGAAACTGTTTGCACATGCAAACTCAATTATTTTATTTTTTTTATTTTTTAAACTTTGAAGAGAAGCATTCATGGTAAGGTAGCCGCAGGGTCACCGGGACTAATTATGTCACTGTGGAGCTCTTGAAAAGTCAACAGTGGCTGACAGCAGAGTGTAAACACCGCAGTCACTGTGGGCTTTTTCATGTCACAGTTTGCTGACTCAGCGTTTTTTCCGTTTTTATCGAGTCAGGTCAGGTCAGGTCAGTGCTGTGTGCTGGCTAAAAACGTGTCTTTCCTCCCCCCGTGTCCCCGTAGCCGTTCGTCATCCACGACATGGAGACGCTCCAGCTGGCCGAGCAGACGCTGGTGGCCAAGATGGTGGGCACGGCGGGCGCGCTGAAGGACCGCGAGGCCGAGGTCCGCATCTTCCACTGCTGCCAGTGCACGTCGGTGGAGACGGTGACGGAGCTGACGGAGTTCGCCAAGTCCGTCCCCGGGTTCTCCGGCCTGGACCTGAACGACCAGGTGACCCTGTTGAAGTACGGCGTGTACGAGGCGCTCTTCGCCATGCTGGCGTCCAGCATGAACAAGGACGGCCTGCTGGTGGCGTACGGCTCGGGCTTCATCACCCGCGAGTTCCTCAAGAGCCTGCGGCGTCCGTTCAGCGACATGATGGAGCCGAAGTTCCAGTTCGCCATGAAGTTCAACATGCTGGAGCTGGACGACAGCGACCTGGCTCTGTTTGTGGCCGCCATCATCTGCTGTGGAGGTGAGGACACAGGGAACCCTCTGTTTAAACTTTAAAGGTGCAGGGTCACTTCTACTGGTAGAAAAAAAATATTACACACCTTGAATATATAGGCACCCAAACGTATTAACGTATTCCCCTTAAATAAGCCCATATTTACATGAGGAGTGGGTCCTCTTTATGGGGGCGGCCATGTTTATTTTGAGTGTACACGTTTTAATGATAAATGCGTAGGTTCTCCTGCAGGTTCAGAAAGGGTGAGGTGATGCATCTTCACCACTAGATGTCACCAGATCTTACACACTGCACCTTTAACTTCAAAGGTGCAGTCTGAAGAGTTTGTCAGGCTAATCTCGCCGTCTTCCTCCATTGTCTCCAGACCGTCCGGGCCTGGTGAACGTGGCCCACATCGAGCGCATGCAGGAGAACATTGTGCAGGTGCTGCAGCTCCACCTGCTGGCCAACCACCCGGACGACACCTTCCTCTTCCCCAAGCTGCTGCAGAAGCTGGCCGACCTGCGGCAGCTGGTGACGGAGCACGCGCAGCTGGTGCAGGAGATCAAAAAGACAGAGGACACCTCGCTGCATCCGCTCCTGCAGGAGATCTACCGGGACATGTACTGAGGGGAGGGAGGAGGCGGAGTCAACCAGGAGGGGCACCTTACACAGCGTCTCCTTTTTTCAGGGACAGAAGAAGAAGAAGAAGAAAGAGGAAGAAGAGGCCCCTCCCTCCATGAGCTAAGGGTTGAACCACTGAAACCCAGCCGATGCAGCAGGAGCTGGTCCAGAGAAGTGGCGTATGCACAGATGTCATGTGACCCCTGTTCAAACACAACATCTGACCAAAACACTACATGGAAACGTTTGAGGCGTCCACACACTGACCTTTAATATGCTAACATGAGGACAAACTGATTGAAGCTAGTATTGAGAATTTTATATTGATGTCAATGAGCCATGAATCTTCACAGTGAAACAGCAGCCAAATACTATGATCACCTGACAGCAGAGAGAGATCAGGGTGCTGGAGCTGTGCTGGAGAAGAAGATAAGAGATTTAAGCATCACAACCCTCACGGAACAAAAATATATTTTTCAGTGTTTTGAAATATACAAATACATGTTATTATGCTATGTATTTAAAAAATTAATATAAAAATAAGATTTTTAAATTCAACATATATGTAGAAATGTATATGATATACATTCTCTATATATTGAAAAAAATATATATATACTTATTGCTGCTTTCAATACATTGAAGAATATAATATATATAAAATATATAAGAATATTTATTATATGATTAATACATTTATTATTTGTGAAAGTGTCAAATTTAGTGCTGACAATAATATATTTGCCTGATATAGCCAAGTAAAAAAATGACGACTTGTGATTTTTATTTTCATTTCAGTTTTATTACAATTATTATAAGAATTCATTATGCTTGAAATCTCTTATTTTCATTTCCGCACAGTCTCCTCACTCTCCTTCATACAAACTCTCCCCCAGTTAAAGGTGATTTTAATTCCTTAGAGGCGACTTGTCTCATGGCTCCTGCAGTTTCTTGAATCCACGTCCTTGAAGCCATATACTTTGTTTATATGGATAAATATAAATAATCACCGTCCAACAACAAAGCCTCAAAGCACAGTAAGGATTGTACTTTCACTTACTGTGTTATTCCATGCAATAGTATTTTTACACTGCGGAGACGTTTTTTAAGGTGAGACTGAAACGACCACATCCACGCCTGCGACGCGTCAATGTCACACTGTTTCCCTGGACCTCCGTTGGCAGCCATTTTGGCTCAACGACCGCACAGACGCTTGGCACTCCATCTTGTTTTTGTGTCCTGGTATTAAAGGGCTAACACCGAGATCAACCGCATTACCACCTTAAATCTAAAGTCCCACTTCCGGCAGATTTGCAGAGAAAGAATTTGTTTTTGTTTTTTTATTCAAATCCTCTCAATTGTACTCCCTCTACTGCCCCCTACTGGCCGACTGTGTCTGGTCCTCCTTGAGATTTACAGCGGTCGTCTGCACTCTTTTCGAAGGCAGAGATTATGGGATGTTTTTGTGGAAGTTCATCAGAAACCAAAAGGATAGAACACAAGCATGTGGGCAAAGTTATTTTTCAAAATAAGACGAGTAAACAAACTCTAATGATGGACGGAGACCAAATACATTTCCACGTGATATCACTTATAGTGTGTGTGCGTGTGTGTGGGTGTGTGTGCGCACGTGTGCGTGTGTGTGTGTGTGCGTACGTGTGCATGTGTGTGCGTGTTCTCCATCTATTCTGGTGAACATGTGAAAATGCAACTCCTGTATTTCGTTGTTTTTGTGAAAAAACAGATACAAATCATCCACTAGAGCAGTGGTTCTCAACTGGTCTGGGTTCGAGACCCATCATCGCCCCATAATGACGGGCTGCGACCCAAATGGAGGAAAACTTTCAACTTCTCAAATGTATTTAATGAAAAGATGGTGCAGCTTTAACCTGAACACAGTATGCTAACACACAAAAAAAAAATTTAGACTTAAACAAAAACAACCAGCAGGGGGCGACACTAGATAAGGAAATATTCCCCATTACACCCAATTAGACGCATTTTATTTAAAAACCAAAAAAATGCATCTTAGAGACATGATTCAATAAAATGTACACACTAAACTGCGAGTTTTCTTCTAACAGGGCATCATCGCCACCTACTGTTGAGGAGTGTGAATAGACAGCCCTCCGATGCATTAAAAATCCTCTTCAAAATAAAAGCATAGTGGTTATTTTCTTAACTTTTTTTCCCAGTCAATGGTTCGCGAAAATGGTTCTGTGACCCACATTGGGGTCGCAACCCACCAGCTGAGAATCACTGCACTACTGGGATGGAATCAAGCATGTGTGACAGCTCGGATTAAAACTCCGATCTGTGAGCTTTTCCCTTCTCCAACCAAAATCTCCTGAACATCACCACAGATCCATCGAGACCTTGTGTTTGTAATAACTGCAGTGAAATGTACATAACTAACAATGATCTTTGGCCACGCCCCCTTGGCTTTTTAACTCGAGGTATACAAGGTACTAATGATGATCAACTTTTGTATTCCTCTGTTTGTTTTTTTAGGTATAAATACTTTTAAATGTTAAAAAAAAGAATTGAAAGTAAATGTAGTCACGTACTGTAATGTTTTATTTGTCACATTAATTGTGTTTTTTGGATGATTGAATTGGATGATATTTTTATACTAAAGTATATATATATATATATATATATATATATATATATATATAATATATGTATATGTATATGTACTGTACATGTCTAAATCAGATCATGGTTTATTGGAGACGGCATCATTTGAATAGTGCGGTGTACATAGACTTGAGGGTGGTGATGATTGACAGGTAATTTGAATACCCACAGATATGAATCCCATTGGGGACATTCCTTTTTCATTAAAGGTGCAGTGTGTAGGGTTTTGTGGCCTCAGAACCCTCCCATAGTTATTGGACATCTCCCATGCATGGAGGAGGACTATGGATATGTTTGAAGAACTGGATTGATTAAAACACTAAAGTCATCAAATCATGACTTAGCAATTTCTATAGCCCTTTTTCCACTGCTTTCTCATTTTTGAAAAGCCTGGGTATAAACGTTCCCTTCTTCTTACCACCACTCACTGGATTGGAGTGGTAGTGCAGTATCTTTTACACAAATATAATAGTAATGTTGGCGGCTAATGTCAATCGTGTGGTGCCATGGGGCTCAGATATGCAGGAAATACAACTTTGTTGTGTTTCATTGGAAACGAGGCCCCGCCCACAACACAGAATCCAGTTCCTTTAACACGTCCAATCAACGCACTGCACCTTTAATCTCCGATTTCTAGAAAAGTCATTCATTCACTTCATTTCAGCTGCGTTTCATTTATCCGCTTGTGGTTGAAGCACAACACCCGACTGAAACTCTTGACCTCTGACCTCTTGCGCTGCGAGCGCCGACTCTGCACTGATCACAGGATTCTATAGGCTCCTCCTTTTTCTTCTCAGGTCGCGTCCAAACACAAATGGGGTGATTGATATATGCACGGAACTCCTCGTGGGAGTTCCTCTTAAGTTGCCTCTTCACGCTCTTTGCCATTACATCACCTGCTATTATTACCATGACGACGATGCAGTAATGTAAATGCAGTATAGTGTTGTGATTTTTTGCCACTCTGACTTTATCTCCACATCACACGCTGCTACTATGACTTAAGCCATGGTTAGATAATAAAGTAAGACACGTCAGACTCCTCTTTTTATATTATCTTTATAAACAGAACGTCACACGTCATCGAACGCAGCTTGATTTTAAACTCCTGTGCCTTATCGTGTGCGCCCATGCCATACACAACACTAGAGATTCAGATTTAAAGGCTTGACTCATGCACACACTCGCACATATGTTTAGAGTTGATGGGATTCAGTCGGAAGGGAAGGGGGCGGGGCACTGACAGGAAGTGATGTCAAGAGTCCGATTTCTAAGGAAGCACATGAAGGATCAAAAGCAGATTCACAGAGGATGAACCCGTTATGATGTAAACACTCGAGGAGAAGTGGTTTAAATGTACTCGTAGGAATGTTTTGTGTTTAAATGACAAGGGACTTTTTTTTATTTTAATTCGTATCAGGGAAACCTAGTCTTCCTTTGTTGAACTAGCTCAGGTTATATAGAAAAGGTACTGTTTGTCCTTCTCTAGCTCTCTCGCTTATTCTCTCTTTAGAATAAGTGCTCTGCCTTACACACACGTGACAATAGAGATTATTCATTATTATTTCTACTTCTCCAAAACTGACCGAAAATTTGGAAAGGTAAGAGAGGCAGCAGTCGTAAGGGTTGTAGAGATTTGATTTGACTTTGTTTTGTTTTGTTGTTGTTTTCCTGATTTTTGTTTTTGTGGCTGTATTTTCAGGAGAAGAGACGACAGAGACTGTCTATGGATGTGTTGTTCATGTGTACTGTGGCTTGGTAACATTACTGTAAATGTTTGATGAATGTATATCTAGTCATTTAAACAATGAGACGAGTTGACATTGAATGGGTGTCAAAATAAAATGATCTTGAAATCCACCACAATGTTTATGATTGTTTTTTTTCATTTTATTTTATTGTACTATATATTTGTTTCTAAATATATATTCAGAAATATGTATTCTATTATTTATATCCCCTATATTGAAGAATATACGTATCTCTCTCTCTATATATATATATATATATATATATATATATATTTAAATAGACATATTACATCATAATATTTTATGTATGTAAAGTAAATAGTACAATCCTTTAGAAAAGCTAATCCATTCATTTTTGTATCCACAAATAAATGCATACATTTGTTTTGCTTTATCAGATTAATTATTTCATCTTTACCTTGTTTGGGCGCAGGTAGTGTACTTGGGCACCAGTGCACCAGAGGGCGCTCTACTCCTCGCAAACGCTCCACCCACGCTGTCTCCTTCTGCTTGTTGTGTCACATTGTCCAACATGGCTGCGCCCATAGCAGGAAGCTGCCGCTCTCTGTGGCGGCATGGCCCCTGTGTTTTCCTCCGGACAAGGAGCCCGTGCCTCGGCCTCAGGTCGGAGCTCCACCGCTCCTCCCCGGCGCACAGCGGCCTCCTCCTCTCCCTCAACAAACGCGGGGTTCTCAAGGACTCCTTCCCGGAGAAAGCCGGCCAGGACCAGCTGCCCCGGCTGCTGCAGTCCGGAGCTCAGACCGTGTACTGCGGCTTTGACCCCACCGCCGACAGCCTCCATGTGGGCAACCTCGTCGCCCTCATCGGGCTCCTGCACTTCCGCGGCGCCGGGCACCACGCCCTGGCTGTGCTCGGCGGAGCCACGGCCCAGATCGGGGACCCGAGCGGGAAGACCACCGAGAGGGAGCGTCTGTCCGCGGACACCGTGGAGGCGAACACCTGCAGCATCCGGGAGTGCATCCAGAGGATCGTCACCAACCACGAACTGCACTTCCTCGACCCCTCCCGGACACTGGGCTCGTTCACGGTTCTGAACAACCTGAGCTGGTACAAGGGCTGGAACGTGGTGAACTTCCTGTCGGAGGCCGGCAGACACTTCCGGATGGGCACCATGCTGAGCCGGCACAGCGTCCAGTCCCGGCTGAGGAGCCCGGAGGGCATGAGCCTGACCGAGTTCACCTACCAGGTGTTCCAGGCCTACGACTTCTACCACCTGCAGCAGGTCTACGGCTGCAGGATCCAGCTCGGAGGCTCGGATCAGCTGGGGAACCTGATGTCCGGACACGACTACGTCCATAGGTCCATCTTTATTTACACCGTTCAAAACTCCATTGACAATTCTCTCAAATTAAGATATTATTAAGCCAGAGGTGTGATTCTATAGTGATCACACCTCCTGTTATGGAGGTGTACTATAATATTGCACACAGATGTTTTATTCTGTGAACTACTTTAATTCTCTTTATTGGTCATGAGATGTCATTCACATTGAAATCTCCATTAGAAATACAACAGAGGCTTGGTACCAAACCTCATTGACATTTGTAATCATTTTACACAATATTGCCTCTTGTGAAGTTACACGTTGCACATGAATCATTATGAGCTCTGCTTCAATTAGGCGCTTGGTGTACATGTTTTTTATTCTACCAGCAGTGGCAGTTCTTTTGATTTAAAGGGGCAATGTGTAATTTTTTTTAAACTCCAAATTATTCAAATATGACCTCAAATTCCATCAGTGGTTAAGATAAAAGTAGCATAACTTTTTGTTAATAATTTAGGCTGTATGGAGAGCTGAACAATTACAAACAGACTTTATTGTCAGTACATGTATCATATAACACAATTAAAGACTAGCTTTGACTGGTGTAAACATCTAAACGTGAATGAATCACTAATAGAGTAAGAATAAATAAATAACACAATGTAAAAGACAACAACTAGCCACCCTGATATATCACTTTTTACCACTAGGGTGAGTCTTTAGCCTTTCGTCAGCCCTACCATTAAAGCAGCTCCTGTATGTGTGGTTGCAAGACGACTTTAACTCTTGTGTGTGTCTCTCCAGAGTGAATGGTGAGGAGGTGTACGGACTGACCACCCCACTGGTCACCAACATCGCCGGGGACAAGCTGGGCAAGACGGCAGGAAACGCAATCTGGCTCAACAGGGACAAGACGTCACCGTTTGAACTGTACCAGTATTTTCTGCGGCAGCCTGACAGCATGGTGGAAGGGTGGGTGCAGTTAAAGGACTAATTCCTGTAAGACCTGAAAACATGTGTTTAATATATCTGGTGCCATGTTTCCACAGATACCTGAAGCTGTTCACCTTCATGCCTCTCGCCGAGGTGGAGAAGCTGATGGAGCAGCAGATGGAGGAGCCAGCCAAACGACTGGCTCACAAACGGTTGGCTGCAGAGGTGACCAAGCTGGTGCATGGGAAGGAGGGACTGGAAAGTGCCAAGAGGTCAGATCACACTCTCTGTATATTCATTATTATTATATGAATTTGAGCTTTAAAAAAAATAATCAATGATCCTTTGCAGATGTACCAACGCTCTGTACCACAGCAGCGTTCAGGCCCTGGAGGAAATGAGTGACGAGGAGCTTCAGGAACTCTTCAGGGAAGCTCCTTTCCATGAGCTGCTGCTGGAACCAGGGACCACGGTGATCGACGCCTGCCGCAGGGCCAACGCAATCCCAGACGGAGTCAGAGGGTGGGTTCTCCAATACTGTACCAGCTCCATGGTGCACACGCCAATATAGACCATTCAGAATTTTCATATTTTAGATTCAGACGTCATCAATTTAAAGGTCCCGTATGCATGACTAAGCTCACATTTTCTATTTCTCAGTGCTGAAATGAAAAGTAGAATAATTGTTGATGTTTTTATTTAATGTTCTTATGATCAAAAAGACAAATTATTGTTTTATTTTTTTACAGTACACAAGAATGGACAACTATCAGTTTTAATAAAACCAAATGGGAATATGTCAATATGCCTCTTCACCACTAGATGGCATTAACCCTACACACTGTGTCCAGAGTGAGCACTCTATACTGTAATCTATCATAGACCAGTGCATTTCTGTAGTTAATAGTTTATTTTACATTCAGCAGTAATGTATGCTAACGTCTAATTGTCTTAAAGGTCATTTTTGTCACTTCTAAAAACATTGCAAAACAATAACATCCTGACATTTTCGCGAATTTATCATCACCTGAATGCTTTTTTTTTACCCTTAAATGAGCCCATTCGTGTATATTTACATGAGGAGCGGTTCCTTTCTACGGGCGCCGCCATGTTTTTACAGTGGCCCAGAGTGGACATACTCACATCTTTTGAGTTTTAATGACAACTGAAGTCGACCAGAGGTTCCCCTGCATGTTCAGAAGGGTGAGGGTGAGGTGATGGATACAACATGCAACTTCACCCCTAAGATGTCACCAAATCTTACACACTGCACCTTTAACTGACTGTACAATTGTTTATGTGCAGATATCAGATGGTGATGGACGGAGCCGTGTGGATCAACCACAAACGGACAAACAACCCGGAACAAGTCCTGATCCCCAAACTTCACATTCTGTCTAACGGACTAACTTTGATCAAAGTGGGAAAGAGGCACTTCTACATCATCAAGTGGCTCAGTCTCTGAGGGACGGAGTAGGAAGGTAGGAGACTGCACCCCAGCAGGGTCACAGAGGTCATGTGGATGGACTTGCTGATTCATACATACATAAATATTTATGTGTACAGATGTAAAGTTTCTCAAAATATTAAAAAAGTATTTGTTTGTAAAGATTATGCTCCCGTTGACTGTGTTCTCCCTACAACGCTCTTCCAAAGTGGAACACCAGGGGGCAGCATGGGTCCAGTCGTTAAGGTGGTAGTGCTGCAGACCCACACAGCTGCACCACCATAGCCTGCTGTGACCCCATGGGTAAATAATTGTTAATAGTAAAATCGAATTGCATCATTTCTCGCAAACAGGTTATGGTGCTATTTTTAGTGAGTCACATTTGGTGTGAGCACGAGGCTAATGTTTGCTGTTTTCCTTTCTCTGTGGCTGGAAGTGTAAACATAAAAATT
>JAFBJT010109216.1:7820-17911 GCA_016785325.1 Chascanopsetta lugubris
GGGAGGATAAGGGAAAAAGCAGGGGGATGAAGTGAAAAGTGAAAAAAAAAAGGGGGGGGGGGACATATGAAATTAAATTCTCTCTTTTTTCTCTTTTGTTCTTTCATTTTCTCGCCTTTGTTACATAAATGCATTAAAGCAAGGCAAGCGAGATTCTAATTATGATTTTCACAATACTAAAAGATTTCCTCTTTTCTTTTTTCAAATAAAAAATGAAAGTGCCATATCACAAACAAGGTAGAGCGACTGCCGCAGCGCTTTGTCAAAGTCAAAGTGCAGCAAGTGCTGCATCACTGAACTTCTCTAAACTCCATCTTTTACTCTTTTCAAAGCATCGTTGCGAACAATGCAATGATACACCTTTGAAGCTTCATACAACAGATGTGAAATAAAGGTAATAAAATATGAATAATTTTATATGTATAATCGAGTCTAAATAAGTCTTCGTTGGTTGTGCATGAGTACAAACGCCGAGCGAGTCGGTTGTGGCGCTATCAGCTGCAGCTTCTGTGAGAATCGACCAAACCACAGAAACCACTGGGTCAGATGGGCGCTTCACCGGAAGCTCTGCCGTGGCGATCAGAGTGGGAGTGGGAGGAGCCAGAGGGTGATGGTGCTGGTGGCGGCATTTGAGGGTGAACTGATGTCACCGAGGTTGAGTCAGGTGACCCGGCTTCCCAGTGGGGAAACACACACCTCATTAAAGGTACAGTACGCAGGCGATGTTGCATGTTGCATCTGAACACCCCTCACCTCGCCCTTCCCTCGAAACCATGTGGGAGAACCAATGAGAGCGTGCGTGTGATTAAGGTGCTGAATTGATCCATTGTGGGCAAAATGGCTTCCAAAGCCGCGACCTACTTCTGAAATGACAACAACCACTCAAACACTTAAGAGACATATAATCATATGTTGATCCGGTTCATGCCAATTGGAATGGCCATACATTTCACTGACTGGACCTTTAAGTCACTGAAAGGTCTGATGTGAGAGTTTCTTTCATGGCTCCCGGGATGGGTTTGCTCATTTTGGTACATATGGGTGACAATATGAAGTAAGAGAGAAAGGGTAGGGGTGGGGCTTGGGTTTGGGGGCGGGGCATAGCGAGAGTCTAGATCCTTACCCCAGCAGAGGGCAGTCTCTTGCCGTCAGGGTTTGGGCGCATGGGCAGGGAACTGTAGAGCCTCACGCCTCGATCTGCAGCAGCGTATCTGCTCTGGAGGGAGAAAGGGAGAAACAGAGAGATTTGAACTTTTCTGTTCTTTCCGGAAGAATTCAGAAAAAAAAGAGAGGAAAAGATACTATTCTCAATGTAATTGGTTTCCAGCCAAGTGAGTTTGAAAGTTACGGAAGTTGTATTCCATCATCCGAGGTGCCGCACAGTTTCCGTAATGATGCTCATTTTGTTTAACAGTCCCAAGTTCCGTACATTTCCGCCCAATCACAGAGCGTGCACACTGGCTGCCATGTTAAATCACATCAGCCTCATGCTGATCTACCACACATAATAAGTGGATGAGGTTTGCTCATCGGCGGCACTAATGGAACTAAGCTGTTGTGTTTGGTAGCCGCGGGTTCCCGGGCTCGCGCCGGCGTCCCCCGACTCCATCTTTCTACACGCCGCCGCACAGCTGATAATTAGAGTGCGGCGGGGTCCGACGCCTGCCTGCTCCTCCTTGTGCCTCCCTGTGTGAGCTTGGGCTGCGTGAGGGAAACCTGAAGGAGCGCTGGCAGAGCCCTCTGCGGTCGGGAAGCTAATGATTTGCAACAAGTGGTCCCTGCCAGGAAGAGACAGCACGGCTCAGTGGGGCTCACACCGCGGCTCGCTGCCACGGCGGCGCTACATCCCGGGCTTCACTTCCACTCTCGCTCTCGCTCCTCTCACCTCTTCCTCGCAGCCGTTCGGATCTCACCTCACTGCTGCGATTCCCCCATGTTAATGTCTCTCCTCAGAAGGAGCTGGGCGACACTTTTCGCGGGATCTCTGCCACTTCATTTGTACAACAGCGATTACCTACTGTGTGTGTGTGTGTGTGTGTGTGTGTGTGTGTGCGCGTGTGTGTGTGTGTGTGTTTCTGTGGCGTTCAACCATTATGAATTAGGGTTAGGTGACATGCAACGACGCAGACAAGATACAATGCAATGTGCTTTTCCACACACGCTGCTAGTGAGGACAAATACCATCGTTCCGTTACACTTCAAACGTATCACTCTATCGTGCACACATGAAATCACACGAGCACAAACACAACTGTTTGTTTTTGCTTTATGGTGAGACACAAAATGTTACAGTGAAGTGGGAAAATACCTAAAAAGGGAGAGAAAAAAAAATAAAAAACAGGCCCCGCCTCCCACTTCTTCTTGCAAATCAAGCAAAGCCGAGCACAGCGGGCCTCAAATTTTACAGCTGAACCTTCATGAAAGAAACCCTTCCAGATTGTGTTTATGGGCCTAAATGTGTACCGATAACCATGCACACACACAGAGGTGCATGCAGGGGCTTTTTTGTGGCACACCATGCATGAAAGGTGATGTCTGCCCTATAAGCTGTCATCTCTGCAGCGAGCTGGGCTAATGGCGGAGGCCCTGTCGCTGCCTCTGTCCAGTGCAGGTTATCTCCCCCATGTAGGAGCACGTACAGCTGCTGCGCGAGGTTTTGATTTTCTCCAGCTCGTTATGAGAGGTGAAAACAGATGAGTGGACGGCTGCGGCCGTCCTGTCGATATGGTTCGTATAATCATGACACAGCATTTTCTTTTCCAAAAGAGCCCTCATTTGCATGTTTGCAGGGAGCTGCACCGGCCGAGCGGCGAACTCCTCAATTCAGAAGTGCCCCCCGCTTGATATGTAAAATTTGTTTTCTAGGCTTCTCCGGAATAAATAGATAAATAAAGGTGTATTAGGCAATGTATTCGAAATGTTCATAAGTGTGAACAGGCTGTTACATAAGCTACACAAAAATTACACAACTCTGACGTACACAGTTGCCTCTATCAGCAATTAAGTGCTCTTAAATGACACAGGTGACATGTCTCTAAAAGTTCTGCACCCACTCCCAAGCCTATTGTTTCCTATGCCAGAGGTTTCTTTAGCTAGCTAGCTCTGTTCTTTAGCTAGCTAGCTATACTATTGCCATTATAGCTCAGAAATGGCAAACAAACGCAAAAGTATTGCTGCAAAATACACTTTTGTTTTTTTTCTACAGACATATTTATACTTATTTTCTGTCGATCTATTGGAAATTAGGGACATTCCATTATTCTGTTATAGTGACGATAAAGACTGTCTTGCACTGGAACTGGGTCACCAAAGCTACTCGCGCTCTCGAACCGGGTAACAGCTAGTTTTGACCGTATGTCACGAGCTAGAGGGCAGAGGTGGATGTTCAAAGTTCCAGTATTGGCGGTTTTGAGAGCACAGGCAGCCGCGGCAGGTTAGCAGCTAGCTTTATCGTCATGGTTATTTTCTAGCTTTCCATAGCTTACCACAGACGTGCCAAAGGTGTCGCTACTAAACTACTTTTGGAAACGTTCTTATTGTCATTAAAAAGCTTTTTTCACTCCTTGCTGCTTTGAATAATCACATGTTGTTAAGTTACCCACGATGACTCAGAGTCAAAATTAGTAGCACTGTGTGGTGTGTTGTCTTTTGTTCCCTCCTCTCCAGCCAAACATTTCTTTTTCCCCCTGCTTGGCTGCCGGAGCAGCTACTGTACACTCGCTGCATCTCTAACTGGAGACTTTTTCCTACCGTGGCTTGTTAGGTAGCTTGCCAGCATGGCCGCTAAATGAATGCCTCGCAGAATAGCTGCGGCGGCCAGCGCGAGGAGCCGCGGTAAGTGAATGTTTGATATTTCTCCTGTGTGCCAAGCTAATCTGGCCCTGTGGCATGCCATTACAGGGCTAATAACAGCTGTCTGTGGCCTGGAGGGGACACAAGCGGGGCCCCGGCTGCGCTAACTGGCCCTGACAGACTCATTAGGAGCGCTGGCACCCAGAACAGCCACAGCAAAACTCTTTCACATTCACCGGCTGGCTCACGAGTGCAAGAAAGCATTGTTCTCTACACTTGTTCTCTGACACCTTTCCTTTTGTTTTGCAGCCCTCACTTCGCACACTCTCAACCTCTTCACCCCGCTCTCACTCCCGGGCCGGCTCTGGCTTCGCTGCAATGTTTCCACCAAAACCAGATGCTGGCAGCCGTTTAACATCTCCGCTTGACACCGTGTTGAGTCGAACCTCTTGTCTTTCTTTTCTTTTCTTTTTAATCCGGGAACACCCACTCGCTCATTCCAGCCAAAAGACAGCCGAGAGTGGAGTTTGCGTGTTTACTCGTATTACTGTAATCCTCTCTGAGATCGGCGAAGGTAAATAATTCACTCACTCACTTCGCTAAACTTTTGGAGAGCAGCCACAGGAAGACACTGCACCGCACCAGGAAGAGACTGGCATCCTCTGAACTTTGTATCAGTTACTGTCGCCGGGTCTGTTCGAGGACAGGAGGGACTTTCCCCCGGGGGCAGACGGCAGCGAAAACAAACATTGTCCTGTCGCTCGGTGGGATGGAGCCAATCACCACCAGCGGATCAGGCAGACAATAAACACGCAGGCCCAATGATGGTCGTCTGGATCCAGAGGCATTAACAATAGGGGGAGGTCAGAGGGATGGGGAGAGGAAGTCGGGCCGTGATATGCTCTCTTGCGCAACTTCTGCCATGTGACAAACACTTCATGGGTTCATGTAGAGCAGTGATTCTCAATTGGTGGGTCGCGACCCAAACCCCAAAATTCTCCGATTTTGTATCCATTGCAGTGCCATCTATTCCACTCCTTAACAGCAGGTGGCGATGAAGCCCTGCCATGCCAATAGACAACCGCTATTTCACAAATAGAAGAAAACTAGCAACCAGTTTGTTCCCATGTGCTAACGGACATGGTGAAATGCTAGCACAACAACGTCGACATTAAAATGCTAATAGTGTAAAAGGGATTATTTACCTCGCTAGCATCGCCATCTGCTGGTAAATTTGTTTATCTGTTGACTTTTCTTCCATTTAATCCGTACTATCTTAGGTTCAAACTATGCCATCTTTTTATTGAATACATTTTGTATTTTGAAATCTCGTGCTTGATTTGGGTCATTGACCGTTATAAGGGGCGATGGTGGGTCCATAAATCAGACCAGCTGAGAACCACTGATGTAGAGAGTTACATCGTTATACAGATCAGGCCTCTGATTGTGCCAAAGGCATTTATTCAGACATGCAGTCTGCGAACTGATTATCTATCTGTGTTACTCAGATTAATCACAGCGGATACATGTGGGTCAGCATTAGGGGATGCAGATAAACACTATTTGGATTTAAAGTAAAAGCAGCATTTCAACAAATCATGCAACAACATGCAAAGTATCAGCCTGAGAATCTGTGGGGTCAACAATCTGGCCAATACTTTGTTGGCCTTAAGTCAAGATGTGACAAAATGAAAACCCATTAGATCTCTTTGGAAGGAGCGAGCACTTGAAAAAAAAAAAAGCAAAAGAAAAGATAAACTAAGAAGTAAACCTTGAGCTGAACTAGATTCCATGTGGGCGGACATTGGCCTCGGCCGGTTTGGAAGAACAGAGAGAAATGGCAAAGAGAAGAGGGATGAGGAGAAAACATGGGTCTGAATGAGGCCATTAATGAAGGTGTGTGCAAGTTCAAGTTATAATTATCACATATTTAATCACATTTATGATTACGCTCATCATTGATAAGGTGCCATGTAATATTATTAATGCCTGCACATACACCATTTGACCAGACTATTAAAAACACACACAAATTCTGCTCATTCCAGGAACCTGGGATCTATCTCACATGGTCAAATGGGTTCAAAAGTGATGACTGTGCATTCCTGCCTCCAGGAAATCCAATTGTAAAAACATCTTTACATATAATCGCACCGGGTTTGATGGAGGACTATTTGTTTGAGTGTTTGGATTTGACGTCCAACGCCCAATCAGAGAAATAATACCAGCTTCCTCCCACACCCACTGCTATACATCTCCTCATTAGATGGGAGTGTTGGCTTTGCCTTTTTATAGGCCAGGCTGGCGGGGCACTGTAAAGCCAAAGGCACAGCTGTGGGGTTATAGTTACCTGTAACGTTAGCTGTGGCGTGTTATATTATTTACGCAGATCTGGACTTAATGGAACACATGTGCGTGTCTGCAGACGACATTCTTCCCAGATTAGCCGAAAGGTCTGCACACATCAAACTCCACCAATGAGAGGAATGCGAGGCCTATAGAGGAGGCTTATGGGGGGAAACCCTATCACTCATCTACAGTATACAACCGGCTTACGACCCGGTGCACGTACACAATCGTGCCTGTGCACGCGTGCTGCATTTATACATCATGGCGTCAGTGTGGCACACTCGACGTGATGTGCTACGTCCTCAGACGATGCATGCGGGCGCATTCGGCGGGGATCCGGCTTCCTTTGGTGCCGTTGTTCCTCACATTCGCACGCAGAATAAACATCACCCCGTCAGCTGCTCTGCAGAAAACATGCTGGATAACATCATTTGGAGCTGCAGCCGTGTGACAGTCAATAATGGAGAGTGAATCACTCCTCTTGTGGTTTTTGAAGAGATTTGAGCGCGTGATGCAAAACTGTGTGCATTGTGCAACATGGCTTTGCATATTGCACTGTGATGAATCATTTTGCCTCATGAATTTTTCACCGATGATGATATCGCTTAATTTGATGCCATGTGACACCAGCGCTATTCTCACATTTCTGATTTCCATGGGGAATTTTCCATTTCCATTTTTTTTTTGGACTCGTGCTCCAGATCCTGCATCATGTTCCTGACCAACATAAACAACATCGTCTCCTCCTCCCTCTGACTTCTGACTTAATTTCATGTTCATTTATATTCGGTATTTACAGCACCATCTGTGAGTGTGTACTTTAAAGGTGCAGTGTGTAGGATTTTTGTCCCCTCTATCTGTAGAAATAGCAATGTATGAGTTGCTTTTAACATAACCCCAAAAAGTACCCTTTAATGTATATTTACACCAGGAGTGGATCCACCCTGTGGGGTGGGTACCTTTTGACCTTTAGTGATAATTCAGGATTACCATAGGTTCTCCTGCATGCTTGAATGGGAAGGGTGAGGTGATGGATACGATATGCAACTTCACCAACACACGGCACCAAATCTCACAGACTGCACTCACAGACTTTAAAGGTAGAGAGAGGACTGTGCATGAATACAGTGTATAGCTCAAGAGGCAGGGAGAGAATGTGTTCGGGGCCTATTGTGGATTCAGCAGTGGTAGTGAATCGATTCAATGCAGCAGACCTATGTGGTTATAGAGCTTTTACATATGTTTATAGGAAATGAAAAGTCAAATACTATGGTAATTAAGATGCGTCTGGTCCATTTAACATTGATTATAAATCAATAACTTGATCATATTCCAGTTAAATGTAGTATTTATTTGTTTAGTACCGCGAATACATGTGTGTGCATGTGTGTGTGTGTGTGTGTGTGTGTGTGTGTGTGAGAAAAAAGATGTCAGCTCAGGGCTAAGCAGCTGGACCATAACCAGGGCATGAACCCCGGGGGCTACCTGCCTCAGGCCACCACTGACACTCACACACTCACTGATCACACCGCTGGGAATATCGAGCCAACACCAGCATCACGGCCGAGGCTATTTATATCCCACTGCAGGTTTTCCACTCGCTCTCCATCCATTCCTGGAGTCAACACGTGACGTGGATTCAAATGCCCGGGAATGCTTCCACACCATGACCTGCGCAGTGAATCCTTAAAGGTGCAGTGTGTACGATTTGGTGGCATTTAGTGTTGAAGTCGCGTGTTGTATGTATCACCACACCCTCACCCCTGCTGAGCATGCAGGGGAACCTGTGGTAGACTTGTGTTGTCATTAGTACTCTATAGGCGTGGAGTGCATCGGCTTTTACTACTGTGAAAACATGGCGGCCCCCATAGAGAGGACCCCCTCCTCGTGTAAAATATACATTATAATAAGGGTGATGAAAAAAAATATGACATTTAGGCGAGTGCAAATTCATTAAAATGTCAGTATGTAATATTTTCAGAAGTTAGAAAAATGACCGAAATTGTACACACTGCACCTTTAATGAACCGACTTCCTGGATAAAACACAAAGGTCAGGAATGATCTGTCCATCCGTGTATCAGGATCTGTTTTGATGAGGGTTTACGGTTTGTTTTGGTGTTTCACTGGCTGCGTTTCATTCCTTAAGTCTCACCAGCTGTTCCCCATTGTGTCTGATCACCTCTCTCACTCCCCCCTGATTACTCTCATTTGTGTCTCGTTAACTCCGCCCCTTCCCTGGCTATTTAAGGCGGGGCTCCACACACACAGACTTGCTGCCAGACTGTCAGTCCACACGTTGTGTTCCGACTGGCCGTGTCGCTGGTTTTGACACTGTTGCCTCTTATTCTTGCGCATCCTGTCCGTTCTAATGTTTTCGGACTATGTGCCGTGCCCCTTGTCTCAGTTGTTTGAATCGTTAAAGGTTGAGTGCGTAAAACATTACACCTGCGACCTGCTTCATGGGTCCCTCTGCCTGCTTCCTTCCACCAAATGTGAAAGATACCATTTTGTAAATTTGGAGTTTGAGCAGTAACCAAATGGCAAGGTCCCACCAATGCGCTTCACCAACCAGCAGTCTCAGCAGTCCATCATGGTGTCTCACCAATGAAAGAATTCAAACTAAACTAAAGAAACTGTATGAAAATAATTATTTGTATAAACCTATGGACTAAAATGATAGAAATCGTATTTAGCAAATTCTACTTTTTAGTTTGGTCTGTGTCGCATCCTCTAACATGGAGAAAGTGGGATTTATGGCCTATATAACAGA
The DNA here is from genome assembly GCA_016785325.1 of Chascanopsetta lugubris. Lineage (NCBI taxonomy): Eukaryota > Metazoa > Chordata > Actinopteri > Pleuronectiformes > Bothidae > Chascanopsetta > Chascanopsetta lugubris. The sequence continues at coordinate 16,734 of JAFBJT010109216.1, forward strand.
CGGCCATCTAGAGGTTTGATAAGATGAATCTGAGTTGGTACAGAATGATAGGGGGTGAAAGGAGGACAGAAAAATAGAACAGATCAAAAGTGAACTATCTAAATGGAATAAAATTGGTCTTGGATTTATTTTAAGTCTCATTTGAAGCTGAACTTTTCTCTGCTTTTATCTCGGAAACATCACCAACGCATGACCACTCCTGACCCGGTACCATGCTGAAAAATTCATCCGTGCTTTCAACTCAAACTATTCCAATGCACTTTTTCACTGGTCGTCCTAAAAAGGTCCATTGAGAGGTCGAAAACAAACAAAAACAAAGAGACAGGAAAACATCACCAGCTGCACTATATCTTCTCAAATTGATTTTTAAGGTCGAGTATATGAAGCTCTCCGGGGTTTAGGACCAGTCCGCATCGGATTCTGTTCTTTGTTCCTTTATCAGCCATAAAACCGTCTGACGATAAGAGATAGCGGGAGGAACCATCCAAAAATATTTAAATAGTTCCTAAAAATACACATTTGTGTTTTTTGCACCACTCATTATGCTTTTTGTCCCACATGCTGTTTTTATCGAACCTTTTATGCCTCTAAACATCTTTTTTTTTATTAGTTGATTGTGTTTTTTTAACACCTCCTTATTATTTCTCAAATACTTTCTAAGAGGCGCTTTTGTTGCTCGTTAATTGTTTCCTGTTTTTATTCCTTTCTCTTGGTGTGGCAGCACCTTGAGTCGCGTTGTCGTCATTTTTACCATAATTATTCTTGTTTTTCAGCTAAGCACAGGCTCGTCTTCACTTATATTTCCATAATTTCCCCTTTTAATGCGTCTTTCACTTTTCTGTTTTCTATATTTCCACTTGTTAGACTTCATTTACATTGGAGTCACCAGATCATCGGCCTCTGCTTTTACCTCCGTACATAATTACCCACTTGCTGCCCTGTCGGTGTCACACATTTTCACTTACTCGATGGTCACCTCAGCTGAAAGTGATAAATGTGTGAAAATTAAAACATGTCCGTTCAATGTGTGTGTGTGTGTGTGTGTGTGTGTGTGTGTGTGTGTGTGTGTGAGACCGTGCACAGTGGCCTGTGGGTACGTGTGTGTGGTGGGAGTGAAGCTACTCTTTATGTTGACATAAACGGCTCATTCTAAGGCACAAATGTAATTAAGAGTACTT
>JAFBJT010109216.1:19671-44002 GCA_016785325.1 Chascanopsetta lugubris
AACTACAACACACACACACATATATAACACACATATACACACAAGCATGACCTATTCACGCACACTCACACACACGCACACACATATATATAAAACACATACACACACGCATGGAGTTTATATATATATATATATATATATATATATATATAGAGAGAGAGAGAGAGAGAGAGAGAGAATGTATGCGAACAAGACAACAGTACGATTATTAGCTCCAGCGTAAACGTCGCAGTAATGACTAAGAGGAACCCTGGTTCCACAGGTGACTGAAGGGACGTCACAAACAAACTAACCCTGACCCACACACCATTCTGTTTCCAGTGAAAATACTTTGCTATTGTGTCCAAATTAACTGCAGATTCACTCAGTGTCTCTTCACTCCCACACATCTTCCCGTCTGTCTCTCTCTGTGATCCTCAGAGGAAAAGTTGACGTCATCGTCGGCTTCACACGAAAATCAGCGCAGTAAGCACAGACCCTCTCCTAATGGTGCCAGCGGCCCTCAAATATTTACCCAAGGGCCGAGCCACGCGATACCACACACACAGGAGCTCCACTCACCCACACAACTCCTATTCATACCTGGTCATCTTATACATCTGAGCCACCGACATATTTCAGAGGACAATCGGGATGATTAATTTCCTTTATTCTAATCTACAACTTAAAAACAATTGGATTCAAAAGTGTGACATGACAGGTTCCATCCCATGTAGCACACAGATGTGCTCCACGCCAGTCAATGATTATGCACCTCTGTCCTTCTCGTAACATGGTCAAATTAAATATCCCATTATAAAATCATATATATATATATATATATATATCACAAATATTCTAAATCAAAGTTAAAGATCACAAAGATGTGGTGTCTAGACATGGTGAAACCTGGATGAGAAATAAAAATGGTATATAGTAATTGGTGAATATGACCTAAATGACAAAACAAATTTGCGCCACTAATATCAACATATGTGCAGAATTGCCCAAATATGGAAAAAAGGAGAGGGCACCGTTATTTAGTGCAATCCATACGGACCAAACCAAAACTGTAGGAAAACAAAGTTCAAAGTGGTGAAGATGTCCCAAACAAGTTGCTGTTGTTTCATATTCAAGCATTTTGCTCATGTGACAATATAATTGCGTGCAAAAACTTTTTTTTTTTACCATAAATATAAACATGTACAATGACACCATAAATTACACGTCCCCCCAACCCCCACCCCCCTTTCTCAGATTCCCATGCCCACACTGTGCACCCACAAGTGTTTGTCCATTTGTCTGTGTTTATTGAACATACGGTTGGACAGAGGACCATCATCCATCACTGGACTGGAGAGGGGTTTCTGTTACAGGGGTTAGACCTTCCTGTGTTAATGTTCGCCGACAGGGAACATTTGGCTACATCTGTAATTTGAGATGACCTTGTCAAAGCAAGCCGAAGGTCACAAGGTCGGCGGGCCTTATCGTTCAGCTATAGGCCCTGTTTCGGCTCTAGGATGCCAACCCCCCCCCCCCCCCCCCCCCCCCCCCCCCCCCCCCACCCCCCCCCCCCCACCCCCCCCACAACCCCCCCACACCACACACACACACACACACACACACACACACAAACACCTATACGTGCATGCATACTCGAACACAAATGTGTCTGTGTTCCCACGGTTGCAACAGGTCTCTGGGTTGATGTATGGCAGCGTGTAAAGCGGAGCTGTCAGTCAGGTTTAAAAGCCCATCATGGAGATCCAACAGGACCACAGCCGTGCAGGCGCAGGCCGTCGACCGGCTCAGCAACACTCCATAAAAACCAGCTCAGTCTCTGTGCTGACTCAGCCGAATACGGAGAAACAACAGAGAACGGCAGCTTTGATCGACACCGACAAAGACTCGCACTCGAGATGCTGCGGAGAACATGCTCATATACTGTGTGCGTGCGTGTGTGTGTGTGTGTGTGTGTGTGTGTGTGTGTGTGTGTGTGCAGCAAAAAAAAATATTTAAAAAAAACCCCATGAAAGCTCACATGGTCTTTTTCACACAATAACATGCTCCATACGCAGCGAAACAACTGCGACACCTGGAGAGCTGTGCAGAGCGGGAGCCCGTCCAAACGCCTGCTATTGGTTCCAAACTACTGACACATGTTCCGCATTGAGTGGAAGTCAAACAGCGTCTGATCACTGCTCAGCCCAGCGTCAGTCTGTCTGGCGCTCTGATGTGGAGCAGTCGCTGCGTTCGCCCTTCTCCTCAGGCAACAGGTGGACGAAACAAAACATCTGGCGTCGCACGAACGCATTTTATCATCATTTACACACAACGGTGAGAACACGAGGAATGACCATTTATCTTATGAATGGGGCGGGGTCGGGGGGGGGGTCGGGGGGGGGCTCATAGTCTGTGTGTGATTTACAGTGGGATGAGGCTCATGGGACTGAAGCTCAGAGACAACACAAGGTCATTTGAATATTTAATCTTTAAAACATGCACAAAGGGAAAGGAATGCTAATGAATCTTGTATTTCTGATCATGATCCGAGTGGAAGAATGATCTCAATTCTGAGTATTTCATGATGTTATGCAAATGTCCTTTTCTCAAAATATACCAATATCTGCCACAGTTGGTGGTTTTAGTTAAAGGTGCTGTGTGTAAGATTCAGTCTATTTGTGAGATATAGTGCCTTTTAGCCTCCTTGCCTAAAGGTACAGTTTGTAGAATTAAGTGTGTGTAAGTATTCAAGTTGCACACAATGTGGTTAAATACTTCATCATCATCCTCCCCTTAAACAATTACGTTAATTGTGTACGTTGGACTACTGTAGCAAGGTGGCATCATGTATGGGCTCAAAAAGCATTATATACATTTGTGGGTTTATGCAGTGATTAAAACACCATTAGGATTAATTCCATTATATTCCATTTCTGACAATAGATACGTTTTATCTAGATTTTACAGAATGTATCTTTAAGCTTAATAATGGGGGGGGGGGGGGGGGGGGGGGTTAACCATCACGTTATAACAAGTTTTGCGAAATGATGAAAAGTATGTATGAGAAAATCGTGAAGTAAGTCATTTACGCACATAAAATATGCAAACAGAAAAAAGCTCATTTGGATTTCCAGCTGTGTCACAGATAAAGAGTGCTTGAACAACTTTAACGGTCTTATACTATAGCGCAGTTAGTGGCAAAATGAGTTGGCACAAGAACACTCAAGGTGATAAAAGCACAACTTTGTCAACGGAGTGTAACCTCCACAGATAAATATTCATTAGCAGGCGGCTAAGCTGCCTGACCTGTGACCTGCTTACTTCCTCTCCTGTGAGAATAGCAAGGAGCAGGGCTGCGGGCGGATGTGAAGCCCTAATAAAATATTCTCTTTTCTCCACAGTCTCTTGTTGTGTCCCAACTGTTTGATGTGTGGTTTGTCTGGTTTGTGATGAGGCTCTTCAGAGAGACATGTGTGTGTAATGGGGGGGACGGGGACGGGGGGACAGGGGGGGGCGGGGGGGGGGTCACATGGAGAGGCATCCCCAAACATCACAGGAATAATAAGTGTTGATTGTGGTGGCAGCACTTTGAATTGATGAGCCGACGGCTTTTACTGTGGGAACCAGGAGGCGGTACACATCTCTAACGTAACAGATGACAATGTCCAAAATAACACACTGACGGTCGAACAGCTGAGACCATTTGACTCAATCTGATGAAATGCCACACTACATAGTATGAAACTTCAGACAGACATCGTGATATCAGGAGTAAGTCTTGGGCCTTTTTCCGTGAGGACGGCATCGTATCGAGAAATGTGGTTGTCCACATGAAACCAGTGTAGAGCGCTGTGGTATAGCTTCCGGGCCTGAGCGGCGCTATACAGCAAAAACAGAGAAGACGTGGAACATGCGCACACAACTCTTTGTGAACAAAAACATCAAGAAGGGGAAATAGATGAAGTAGAGGAGGAGGAAGAAGGAGAAGAAGAAGAAGAAGAATTTGATGATGATGGGCGTAAAGATAGGACTTCTGCCTCGGGTTATTGGACTGCAAGTAATCCGCCATTGTTGTTGTTGGTGGTGGTGGGTTAGCGTATGTGGATTAAGGGAGAGGTGGGGCAATTGTATTGATGCATATTGGTTGTAAAGATGAATACGATACAATGTTGTGTGGATGAAAAACCAACACCATGATAAACTTTGGCAGATTCCCCTTAACTGGTCTCTGAGAGGACAGAGCCCTGATGCTATTCATCAATATTATACCTTATTTTCAACAATCATCACTAAGCAGCTGATGTATTTCCAAAGAGATGAAATTGGTATTTTTCATTCCCCAATGATGGAAATAGTATTGGCTGCCAGCCCATGTTGATCTGAACTTCCCTCGAACACACTTAGTACATTTCTCTTTTTTTTTTTTTATTCAATCTTTTGGTTATAAATTGAGGAAAGATTCACAGGTACTTGGCAGAAACGTGTGGTATTATTGTCTCCTCACATCTCTGCGTGATCCTGATGATTGTTTTTCAAGTAAAAGCCAAAGCTGGAAACGACATCTACATTTATGTCGTGGTCCTCGTTGACTCTGTAACATAAGTAAGGAGGGACAATGTCAGTGGATGATAATCGTCCCCCCGCCTGCTTCGCCAGATAAATAAAAAGTACATACCTGTATTTCACGAGAGCGGATGAATGTGAGCTCACACTTCAAACTACACATTGAACACTGAAGTGCGTCTCTGACCTCGAGGCACAACAGAGGGAGAGGAATGACTTATGGTCTGAGGAAATACGAATCTGTGCCGAGACACAACAGGCTCAACGGCCTCCGTAATTTGTCACACAAAGATACGGCGCACACGCGTGTGCAGTGCTCACACAGGGGTGTCCCTTCCTTCCAGAGGTTACGTACGGACCCAGAGCTCCTTGTCCACAACCGGGACCTCTTTATCTCCACCGTGTGATATGACCAGAGTGACTGTCAGAGGTCAGGAGACAGAAACTGGGACAGTAAAGCAAAAAGGGAATGAAGTGGAATGATCGAAATACACTGATCCAAAGAGAGGTGATGAGGCTTTAAGACGAGAATGGTTTATCATCGATGAAAGGAAACAGAGGAGATAGGGAACACGTGTTTGGATGGAATGATAAGAAACAAGCAGGAGTATTTGTGCTTAGATGAAACTGATAAAACCATCGACACACAGGACTGAAATATGACCATGCATCCGCGCGCGCACACACACACACACACATGCACACACACGCACACACACACACTTCTCTTCCTAGCCAAAGCTCAGTCAAGTTAAAAATCCTGAATTAACAAAACTTTGACAGACAGGCCTAGATATATAAACATCACCTTATCAGATATATATACATCATAGACAGACTGGTGATTGTTTGCTGGCCACATATAATCAAGAGTCAAGTGTGGGTTTCCAATTAAAGGCCCAGTGTGTGAGATTTAGGTGAAGTGTTGAGTTACAGTCATAACTGAAAGGTTAAGTGTTGTCACAAAACACCCAGATGTGTTACTTTCTTCCATTACCCTTAAATGAGCCACATAATGTATATTTACATGAAGAGCGGGTCCTTTATAGGGGGGGGCCGCCATGTTTTTACAGTATCCAAGAGTGGACACACCAAACATCTTTTGAATTTGAATGACAATTGAAGTCGACCATAGGTTCTCCTTCATGCTCAGAAGGGTGAGGGGGAGGAATTCCAAATTGGAGGCTCAAGCGCTTAATCACTCTTCAATACCAAAATATGTATTCATTCCCCAACCCCGGCACAACAGTCAGTCTCTGAAACCACTCTCCCTGATGCCTGCTGCCTCATCTGGCAAAAATAAATAAATAAATAAATAAATAAATAGATAGAGCGACCTTGAATTTTTGCTTGCTGAAATCACTCCGCATCGAGACGAGAACGGCTGGAGGAGAGGAAAAGACCAGGGACAGTCCGAGGGGAGATAAGGCAGAGAGTAAAAAGCTGTGGCGGATGTGTGGACAGGGAGGTCGGGAGTTATCACCTGGTTGACCCGGAGCCACGTGACAGGACTTTTCATCACCTTGGACAATCCACAGAGCCGGGGTCGGAGGCGGAGAGAGAGGGGAAGGTAATCCGTGGACATCAAAACCCAGCTGGGCTGGAGATCATAAATCATCGACTGTGTCGCCACGTGCTTCTGTTAGTGTTTACGCAGGAGGATTATCTCTCTTCTCCGGCAAAGAGGCGCTCATATGGTTGCGTTCAGGAGACCCCCCCCCCACCCCCCCACCGAATGGACAGTCTCTTATGCCCCCTCCTGAGGTGTGAGATCACGTCTGCATCAGGGTCGCTGCCAACCATAGAAAGAGAAGCATGCACCAACTAATGTGTGTGTGTGTGTGTGTGTGTGTGTGTGTGTGTGTGTGTGTGTGTGTGTGTGTGTGTGTGTGTGTGTGTGTGTGTGCATGCGTGCGTGTGTGTGTGTATGGAAGTATGTGTGTGAAGCAGATGGGAGGAAAGAGAGAAATTAGAGAGGGGTAAAAGGAGAGTAGCGACAGAAAGTCTGCGAGAGCATGTGAGCATGTGTGTGTTTCTGTGTGTACATGCGCGTGTGTGTGTGTGTGTGTGTGTGTGTGTTGGACCGAGGGGGCTGCGAGGGGTTAGGGGAAAGCAGAAGGGAGCGGAGAAGGGGGGGTGGGGGTTTGGGGGTGCGGGGGGGTGGAGGGGTGGGGGGGGGGGGCGGGGGGGGCGTGTGGTTAGGCATCCAGAGTCAGTGAACATTTTTCTGGCAGGCTCCTCTATGCTCCTGGCCGTTTGCCCGGCTCTGAAGCAAACTTAAACAAACTCCTGTTGCAGCCATCTGCTGAGCCTGCGGGATAAATCACAGCACTGCTCCGCTCTGTACAGCTCAGCCGCACCACTATCAGGTTACTGTGTTAGTGGCCTCACACACACACACACACACACACACACACACACACACACACCACTCTTAGGCATGCAGGCACACATTACAGTCTCCCTCTCATCCACACAAACGCACACACACTGAGCTACGCGTCAGCCTGGAGCCAGGGTCTGCCACGGGGCTCACACCACCAGGAGAGGCCAGCAACATGTGGCCCCGCTAATACCACTGGGAGAGATGAGGGGCGGGGGCAACGTGGGGAGAAAGCGAAGGGGGTGGAGGGGGGCGGGTTAGAGGCCAGAGAAAGAAAGGAACTTAAGCGATGGCGAGAGGAAGAGGAGAGGGATGGACAAGATGACCGAGCTGGAGGAGGAGAGAGAGGGAAAGGGGAGAGCGAGAAGACCTCTGACACCTCGCTCGAGCCAAGTCCTCGTTTTACAGCCCCCCACAGGCAGGAGGAACATAAAAACACCGAGAGCCCCTTGCCCTCTGCGGACTCTAATAACATCTTAAGCATTTTATCACGGGGGAGGAGACGAGCGAGGAATTCCGACGAGTCGCTCTCTCCTGCGCTCACACGTGACACCGGGTCGTCTCATCGGAAAACGTTAAGGCTCTGGTTAGAGACACATCCCGTCCCCCGTAAAGACGCCAGTCGCTCGAACGTAGCACCGTGTCGCGCGCGGTGTGCAGCGGCGCCTGTGGGGGGGCTCGGGGATGATCTGCTCTGGCTGCGTCGCCGCGGCCTTGAGGTCGCGCTCTGCACATCAACATTAAGCAGTGACCTGCGCGTGGGTCCACACTGCCCACAGGTCCTGACCATGCGGTGAACGCTGCCGACCAAGCTGGTCGGTCCGGCCGTTAACACGTCGCCGCCGCTCGCCTCGCCGTCCTCGGATCGGGCGAGGCCTGCCTTCAATGATGTCGTGGACGCGACCGGCGTCGGTAAACAGAGCGAACTCCGCATTCATGAAAACTTCAACAGTGTGAATGGCATAGTTGAAAGGCGCAACGGACGGAAAGCAACAAATAAATAATGACAGGCCGCCGGGAAGTATCTGTGCTATCTATCGGTCACACAGATGGAAAAAGTGCGACGGTTTATTTCTGACTCATCCGATGGTTGTGTCAGAGGGGGAAACACTCACCCATGGAAACTATTCGCTAAGTCCCACTAACTCCTGACTATATCTGTGTGTGTGTGTGTGTGTGTGTGTGTGTGCGTGTGTGTGTCTTGTGTTTATGTTTATGTGTATTAACTGATGGTTTGACCGGCGACAACATCTCTTTTGGTGTCTCCACCACCTGGCCAACATTTAGGTCGGCATGAGGCTCCTGGATTCTTTCCCAGCCACGGCAAAAGGATCCCAACTGAAACTTGGAGCCTCCATCATGCTCCGCTGTGGACGTACAGATACTTTGTTGCTCTCATAATAAAGCTTTCGTTTGTCCAGAGTAGCGCTCGGGGCCGACCATGCGCAGAGATTACAGACGAGTCGTGACCATCGACTGGGAGAAGTCTCTAAAATGACTCAAAGATGTACTCCAGCGACTTTGGTTTGAATCATTGTATTCATTTGACGCTGAAAGGTGAGCTGTACAGAGCTGTTTGTCTCGAGAACCACTCCAGGAGCTTTACAATAAGTACGGCACAATCGGCGTCTTGCCCAAAGACGCCTCCACACGTGGGGAAGACTGGGGTTGAACCATCGACCCTCTTGACAGAGGCCGACCCCGCCCCAGCCTCTGAGCCACATCCACTCGTAGGCAGGCACGCAGAGCTCCGCTTACTGCCACTGATCACATTAACGCAACTTTGCTCCGAGCAGACTCGTGCCTACTATGCATGTATTTACTCGTGGAAGCAGAAAGTGTGACACTCGCTTCAGGCTTCATAATTGGTTCAACGTAAACATCGTATCACTGCGTGTGGACTGTGCCCACGCAGAGACCACTGCAGCCACATTCTCAATTCAGCGAGCAATATCCAGCCCTTCTTTAACACACGGCATGACATCATTGAGTGGTCCAGCAGATGTCCAGATCTACTTTCAGCAAACACATTCATAGACCACATAACACTCGATGTACAATACACTACAGCATTCTTCCAGAGGTATCACAATCTGCAGCTCTCCCGTCTCCTTCATCCCAGCTGTCCTGGAGCTGGCAGGAGTATGTGAGGGACCAGGTGGCGTGGATGTAATATGTGGTGGTGGGAGTGTGTGTGTGTGTGGGGGTGGGGGGGGGGGTGTGTGTGTGTGTGTGGCGTCGTCAGGGCCAGGACTTTTGGGGGCGCCAGTGACACCAAGGAGAGAACATCTTCTTCTGCCAAGATAAGCTCCCAGATGATGACCAGTAATGCTAATTATTATCTCTGCTCCGGTTGGTCGCCGATGAAAGAGGCCGGCTGCTCATCTGCCTGCTGAGTTTAGCGCGGGCGGGCGTGAAGTATATTTAGTCCACTACAGGGGTGGGGGGGGGGGCTATTTTGGCTCCAGCTGACACCTACAGTTGCCCTGACAGGAGGTTGAGGAGAAGCATCAGAGGGCAAACGTGGGGAGCAGGGGCGAGGTCGCAAAGGAACCGAGTGAAGCTATGCGAGAAATGAAGGCGAGACGTCGGAGGACGCAGTGTCACATTCACAGTTACCCTCGGCAACACGTTCGAGCCACGGACCACTGAATCCCCTTTCGATCCGCTGAGAACACAGGTTCAATCTCTGGTAAGGAAAGGGCTCAACTATTTTGCTACTGTTCGGCCACGAGCGGCAGCCGAGTCCAGGTGCGCAACCACAAACGCGCACATCCACAAACGTACACATGCAGCTGTGGCACAATCCAGCTGCATTCGCCAGCAAAGGAGCAAACACCTGCCGGTGCTCCCCACCACCTGGCAGACACCCACGTGCACAAATATACACACTTACACAAATGTGCAGCTGTTCTGCATGTAAATGACGGTCAGAATTACACAGAGGATGTGTGTGCAAGTGCAAGGCTGCGGATGTATGCATTCAAAAGTGGCTGTGGGTTGATGCATGTTACTGCCGGAAGGCAAGAGACAGAGAGGGCTCGGCTATAGTAAAAATATAATCTATAATTATCTCTCCGTGTCCAAGTTTACTACTGTAAAAACCACACTTCGGGGCAATATGGCATGTCAGCATCGTTCTCCGCCACTGGCGTGTTGCCATGATATGACAGATTCCAGTGCAACTACACAGCAGAGTTGGCCACAAAGCACACGCACAGTTTCGGGAGGCTATGACAAAACTCAGCACGAGACCAAGTTAGACTCAGTCGTAGCCGGAAATACAGTTGACGTTTTCTTTGTTTCAGGAGAATTTTGCAAACAAAATGTCCATCCAGACATTATTCATCGTGACACTTTTTCACTGTAACAGCATTAGTTCCAGATTTGTGATGAGTCTGAAAACTGGACTGGTTGTCCTGTCCAAATATGTTCCTGGGTCCAATCTGCAGGGTGTATTTTATGTGCTGTGCATTTGTCTGTTGTTGTCTTTGATTGTACCATAATGTAAAAAGCAGGGACAATGGGGGCCGAGGGGAGGAAATGATATTAAACAGATCAATAAAACCTGTATGGGAAGTCTGACGTGGCCAAAACAACATGAAAATAGAGAATAATAATGAAAGAAAAGGACCAATGGCACACACCAACACTGTTTCTGTTCTCACAGAGGCCCAGCTTAAAAGTTCATACATCATTTACTGGCTAATTGCATACACATAGCTTGATGCCAAACTGGCACTCACCAACACAATTTACAGTCCAGGGTTTCTCGATATTCAGAGGGGGCATTATCCTCTCTGTCCCATTTCCTCTCGTCTATTGTCCCCATTGTTTTCATCTTCCCCCTTTTTCTCTCACAATAGTAAAGAATGCACACTCTCCTGATTATCTACCGTGGAGAGACGGAGAACAGATCTCCACTCAACCAGACCGACTCCCTAGCACAGTTACATAGGCACCATTATGGATCATTTCACTTTACTATCTAATGCCAGTCGCGATATACCCATGTGAAGCAGAGCTCAATGTGGGAAAAGAGAAGGAAAGACTCAACCGGAGTTTGGCTGATATGATGTCATCGCAGGTCAGAACCATAGACTGTAAACAAAGATGGACCTAGCATCCGTGACGTCACCGATTTGGTGCTTTTGAAGGAAAATGGTGCCCCTCGGTCAGAACAGGGGTCATGAATCATACATGATTGTAACGGAGGACTCAAGATATCAAAAACATGTCTGGACACATGATCCTGGGACCTGTGTGGGTGGATCACGGACAAGAAGGAGTTTGAACTTGCAGAACAGAAATTACACAAACAACACAGAAAAGGTTCAAGGCCATACTCTGACATGGTTGACTTTTCCACGATGCAAAACGAGTTCATTTCCAGAGTCAAAAGTTTCAAAGATGTGTAAAACAATCCTTGCGTCTGTAAAGACATGTCACATCTGCTGACTCAGCCCCAGAGAGCCAAGCCCATGTCAAAATCTCCCTCCCTTGCAGGGTTAAAAGGTCAACCTGCCTTCAGCTCTCTGCTACTAATCAGTGTGGCACTCTGCATCTGGACAGGGCCCAAAACTGAGCACTGCTTTCTGCCACTGACATTTACACCTTTCTACTCATCGAGCAACCTACATGCAACAGCACAGCGATCAATTTCTCTTTGAGTATGGTGAGCTACCACATGGTCGCTCTTGACATTCCTCTCGCTACCAACACAGGATGCAGGGAAACGTCTGGGGCTGCTTGATTCAATGACTTTTGCCCTCCCTCTTTGGGCAAATCGGCTCTTCCTCTTGTCAATCGGCTGCCAGGGAAGTTTTAAATCAGAGTGCAAGTCCTGATCCCATTGGGCACTTGTTGACCCAGTTGAATTGCCAACCTATGAAGTCAATCGCAGTTTTTGTGGTAGCATTTAATCCAATATTTGGGATGACAAATTAACTGCACAGGGACTTCTTACCCTCAAAGCTGGGGCAAATGGTTCCCAAAGTGCACTGTCAGTAACACAACAAATTCCCACCTGACTGCCAGTCTCTCCAAACTCTGCCAAACCACTGATCCCCGACTGTCTGGGTCTGCACTTCCTGCATAGAGATGCAGGCATGAAATTAAATCTGCTTTGACCAGGGTTTGAAAGTTGTTACTTAAAGTTCAGCGTGTAGGACAAAGTGACATCTAGTGATGTTATATATTTAAACCAACTGAATATCCCTCTCCTCATGTCCATTTCCTGATGTACAGGAAAATGCACAGTCCTATATTGAACTTAAAGACACTAAAGGGCCTTTCCATTGGAAGGGTTTAGTTGGTCCATTCTTGGCGACTGTAGAGCAGTCTCCATGGAGGAGGACCCACTCCAATGTAGAAATAAGGGCTCAATTTTACACTTGAGATGATTATACACTAATGAAAATGCAACTGCGATAATAGAGTCCCATTTTAATGGACCGGTTGTCCAGGCCATTGTGCTAAATGAGAATTAGTTGGTTCTTAGCTGATATAACCTGGTTAAAAAGTCAAAAAAGGTGTCTGTGCTCCTCAAATGAAATGGCTGTCACACATCAAGTGAAGTTTCAAGTAGTTCTCAGGCAACACCGGATGTCTAATAGCCACATTTACCCTCCTGTAAAGTCTGTCAGCCAAGAAGTACCATGAAGGGATTTTTGAAGTAAAACCTGTGAGACAGCAACATTGATTTATGTGCTGGTGAGATATTTTGTTTTAAATAAATCATCACCTCAAACTAAGGTGTAGTTCTGTAACTAAGAGCTGGATCTGGCCCCATCATCATTGCCATTTTGTCCCTTGTGGCAGATGACAGAACTTTGACAACACAAGCACAAAACTCCCTTTCATTTCCTCTCAGACCATCAGCACAAGTAAAAGATTTGAATCCGATGACAGGACACATCAAACAGAAATATCTAGTATTGTTTTTTTGTTTAAGGGTTTTCAGACCGTGACAGTTTAATATTAGTAAAACTATTCCAGAGTTTAGACAAGCCCTTTTATATGTTTGAGGTTCATTCAGTGTGAAGTCTGCAGGACTGGCAGGTCCACAGAGACTGACTGATGTGGAGCAGGCAGCACAACACAGGAGCAGGGAGGGACGTTTTGGCATCGGCACTGTGTGAGGAGCCGTCACTGGAATAAATGGACGTTACCTCGGACTATTGATATGTTGAGTTTTATGACTTATGAAGTAAAGTCAAAGTTCTGGCAGGACGACTTGTCTTGCGCACGTGACGGTCTGTGCTGATGTCTCGCGGACTGGCGCATATGTGGTTTGTTTGACCTATAGGAAAGTGACAGCCGGGCTTAGACGTAAAGGGAGGGCCGTCAAATAAATCCCCAAGCACTTCATCTCATCTCCTCCGTACCGGATCCGATTGCTTCAATCAGATATGAGCAGGAGCGGAGAATAGAGCGATGTGAGTGGGAAGAGGGTGATTAAAGCTGCGAATGCTAAATCAAAACCTACCGTCAGCAGCTTTGAAAGTAAGCCCCTCAGATATCAGAGGATTCCCGCTGAAACGCGAGGCCGTCTGTCCGGCTCCTCCGCCGAGAGAGGCGCACAGCTGCAGGAACTTTGCAGGAAACACGCAATATGAATGGTTTCGACTGCTCGAACGCACGGGCACGGACTGCTCACACCATATGGTGCGAGCACACCGCCTCACATGCCTCAAATTAGCACTTTTTTTTTTAAATAGAATCCCCTTTTCCGAGTAAAGGCTCTGCCGTGTGATGAATTGATGAGAATGAGACGTTCTGTTTTGCTCTGGCTGCAATTTAAATCCCATTAACCCCCTCACCTTCTCTCCGCCTCCCACTCGGCTTTTCTCTCCTTCTTGCCGTTCCAATAATTCACTCATGATCATTTCTTTGTCTTTGCTTTTCAACTTCTCGTCCACATTGGTGTGTAATTTTGCCCTCACACCATCTTTCGCGCTGCCATAAATCTTCGGTGGCGACACTGTCAAGACACCGGCATGTTTTTCCTGTGACAGCAAATGCCTCCTTATGAAGCATATGGGCCATGTGCTGAGCTGCAACACACACACACACACACACACACACACACACACACACGCAGACATTCACACACGTACACAGCGCCCATCAGGCCAACAATAATTATCCACTCGAAACCGCCACTCAACAGACCGCCATTCAAAGTTACACATGCACACACACACCGTTTACACATAACTCCTATGTATACATAGGAGTTGATATGGGTTAGAGTGGCTTCGTAAGTGCGCATGTTCTGCGCACACATGCATGCAGTGGTTATCCAACGACTGACTGATGACTTTTATTCTATCTATTTGCAGCTGCGCATCTTTGTCGGCGTAGACGGGTCAGAGTGTGGGATTAGCATTAAACTTCAGGCTCAATCCCTACAACAACAAAGTGATGCAGAGTTGATCTAATCAGTTTAAGTGGCACTTGTGTGTTTACTCAGGGATCAAGCGTTGGAGGACCTCCTTATCCCTTAATCGCACATTTATTCCTACTTCTCTCATTTACAGTGTAAGCGATTGTCACCTTTATCAATGATGCTTTAAAGGTGATTTTGTTTTTATTTAGTTTGAAGTAATGATGGGAAGAGAAATGTCAGTTAAGAACCCACCACAGTAATGAATGACAGTCTTGTGGAGTCCAGCACCCAGGCCCAACAGTCCACTCATGAAACCATGTTATCGGGTTATGGATCGGCACTATAATACACTTCCCTTTATTCTTTGATGAACACGTGAATTCTGAATCGATACCAACATTTAAAGGTCCAGTTTCAGGTGGCAGATTGTTTTTTTATGTGCACATTTATCGGAAAGAGGGAATTTTCATTGCCAGACAATGAACCCGTTATATTAACATCAGGAGCGGCTCGTTTCCAGAGGCCACAAATCTATATTACAACTGTCCAGAATCCTACACGCTGAGCCTTTGTTTCCTTGGGCACCCGAAATGAATGAGGTGGGGCTTATTTTATATTCCGGCAAACTATCAAACAGACCAACTCCCTCCGACACCAACACATCGCTCTGCTTGCACTAATGTATGTGCAGATGCAAATGTTTCTAATTGAAATACACACATGTCCATATTTAGAATGGGAAGTCCATGAGAAAAATCTTCTTCCAAACATAATTCCATTGTAAGGTTGAGGGACCAGCCAGGAGACATCTGTTTTACCCAGAGTGCAAGTGAAGGATCTGAGACACCTGCCAAAGGTCACGTCCAACATACTAATTAAACCCACGACAACAGCACAGAGAACACCAACACCACCCAACCCTCTGTGTGTGTGTGTGTGTGTGTGTGTATGTGTGTGTGTGTGTGCGCTCAAGGCGACTAGAGTGTCCTGCGGGAGATCTCCTTTCATGTACCATTTCATATCTCAGCAAGCTCGAGGAAAAAGGCGGCGCGGCATCATCCAGTCTTTTCACACTTCACGGGACATGAACTCACACATGTATATCTCATGTTTGCGCCACATTGAGCCGCGTTAAAATGAAAATCGAAGAATCGTGGTGGCCTTGACTTGAGATTTAACGTGAACAATGTCTCTGGACTTTCCAACAGAGGAGACGAGTTCCCAACTGTGCCCACTCCTTACCGTCCTTGCTCACAACATGGAAAAGCAGAATTCAAGTGGAATTAAACGGAACATAAAGTAACGGGGTGAAAATGAATGAAATACAGCAAGTGTGTAAGTGCGCGCGTTAATCTCTGTTGGCCTTTGCGCAGCTCCATCCAGCGGACACTCGCGTTGCTAAGGGGAACCAGATGGGCACTCCCCTCCTGACGGCCCAAACCCCAGCGATGACAGACTCTCTCAAGCATATAACATGACACTGGAGGACAAAGCACCTGTTCCTCCACCAGCTCGCTCTCGCTCTCTCTCTCTCCCCCCCCCCCCCCCCCCCCCCCCCCCCCCCCCCCCCCCCCACCCCCTCCTCTTCCACAACCCCCTTCCCCACAGAAATGCACACTGGCACCCTCTCATCCATGAGGTCAGAGCTCAGTGAGGCCAAAAGTGGCACCTGCAACACTCCCGGTCCAAAGGGATCACCTGAAACTCTGCCTGCCCGTCTCATTCCCAAACCGTACCGCCGAGCCAGGCTCCGCGTCTATTCTCTGTATCAGGGGTCGTCCTTCCGCTGTGAGCTGATCTTAGTCTTCTCACGCTTAGACAAATAAAGTCTGGAGTCTGAATATCACAGCTGTGAGAGTGACAATATCACTGCAAAAACTTTTGCATGGAGTAAATAGAAAATGACGCGGCACGGGTGTACAAACAAACTGAGGTTGCCAAACGCGAATGGCATGGACAGATGCTCCTCTCATGTCCCGCATGCTCAGACAGTCGCCGACGGTTTTGCATGAGAGAGCCGCTCACAGAGCCAACCGGCTGTCTACGTGGTCCTCAGCCCTTCATTAGCACATCACCAACCTTGTCCTCGGGCCCAGCACCACAGACCTCTATTTGACTCTGGCGCCGGCAGCAAACACCCACAGCTAATGATCGAAGTGAAGTGGTGGTGTCAAGAAATGTGTGTGTGAGTCCAATAGAAAACTGTGTTTCTGGCCAAATCTGATGGAGACAATTGGGACGAAATAGGAGTTAAAGCTCTATTGTGTATTTCACAAGTTTATTGCCTGTCTGCACAGCACTGGACTGAAATATATGCACTGTCAAGGCCAAGGGTCGACCTGTACCTCTTTTCCTAATACTGATACTTACAATACAAAAAATGTGTCCTTATGTCAACATCATACCTATAATTGCCAAAATGCAGACTGCGCCCCAATAATCTGCCAGGGCAATTATTGGTGGATCCCAAATTGGAACAGATCAAATGAAAAGTTGGGTTTGCATATTTACCGTTTCTGTGCCCTGAGGCCACACATAGTCCTGGGAACGGATGAAAACAGTCGATCTATTTTGGTTCATTTGCCCCCAACACTTTGCGATCGGATGAACTCTAAATTGATGGACTCTTACGTTTTTTGGAGACCTGCTCATGGCAGTCACAGTGGTATAGGGGAGGATCAATCTGGTCATGTTTGGCATTTCTGTTTACGTTTGTGTTTTGATTTCCGTCATTAGCTGAGGAAATATGGTACAGACTTACTAACATCTCTGGAAATACTCCTCGAGATTGTCAACATGCTTGAACCCAAACAAACTGCAGGTCTGGCTGACACACACTCAGTCCTGCTTACTCAAATAAACACACTCACACACACACATGCTCACAGCAAACACAGGGCTGGCCTTGGCCCTCAGAACCCCAGATTTCTCCTCGGGTGTTTATAGGAGGTTTCTGAAGAAAATCTTTGTCTCATCATTGTTCATTGAAGCCGTGGACACTGCTGCTAACCACCCGCCCACACCGCCGCCCAGACTTTAAAATCATTCCGGCGCTGCGTGACTCAGGGGTCGTATTAGGGCAAACGCAGTTTGAACTTCCTCGTGGGACGACAGGAGGAATTAATTGATGACAGATGAGCGTCAATCTGACAAGGTTGCGGAGTTCGTTGAGCCTTTTTTTCCCCCCAATGCACAGGGATAAATGGAGGAATGTGGCTACACCGCCGTTTGTCTTACCTTGTGTCTCGACTGTGGCAAGGCCGGCTGTGGTTCCCTCCTCTCCTCTGACGATGATCCACGTCCGTCCCTGTCCTGCTGCATCCTCTGTCCCACCTGCACCATGGCTTTACATTCCACACACGCGCCAATCACCAGCCTCTTCCCATCGTCCACCAAGAGAGTGCGTGGGCTGCGGGGGGCATACAGGAGCACGGGCAGCCTGGCCATGGTGATGGCGTGTAGCCGACCCTGCCGGCGCTGCTCCTGCCTGCAGAAGAAACAAACAAAGACCTCACAGCTGTACTGTCGGGCCCAGGGGGAGCTGGGCAGCTGGGGGTGAGCGCTGGGGGTGCCAGAGGTAGACGGGGCGGAGAGGCCCTGGCCCTTGTTCTCGTGCAGCGTCCACTGAGCCTGCAGGTCGTGGTAGCAGAGGTTACAGGCCGACACCAGGCCCGTGGCGTCGACCTGCTTGGCCCGGGGGGCCGGAGGGTGGACGGTGAGGAAGGGGAAGAAAGGCTCCCTCTCCCCACACCGACCCGGCGGGTTGACGTGCAGCTGATACTCCCCACCCGCAAACAACTCGGCCCCGCACAGGTAGCACACGGAGCTGCCGGGACGAGGGGCCGCGGCGGGACGGGAACGGGCCTGTTCGGGCCCCTCCACGCCAAAGGCGGCGTGGTACCTGACCAGGAAGGAGCTGACGGAGGTGATGAGCTCCTCGCTGAGGCTGAGCCGATACGACGCCCAGATCTCCTCCAGGATGGAGTGGCACTGTGGGCAGCAGCGCACCCGGCCGTTACTCAGCGCCTGGGCGCTGGGCGGGCAGGGCAACATGCCGATGAAGGGGAAATGCATGACGCCGCGGGATTTGCCCACGCCGGCCTGTGCGTGCGCCGCCCTCATGTCCCCGCCACCCTCCTGACCACAGAGGTAGCAGGCCTCCCTGGAGGCCTTGGGTGTGCACTGCCGGGGCTCGGGGGCAGCCACGTGGGGGGGACTGGGTGCACCGGGGCTGGGGTTGAGGGGCACCACATAGAGGCGCTGGAGCACCGGCACGTCGGCCAGCTGGAAGCTCTCCCACTGCTGCATGAGGGAGGTGTGGCAGCTCCCACACACCAGGGTGGTACCTGCAGCGCTAATGGGCCCCGCGCCACGTGGAGGGGTGTGCAGCCACAGGAAGGGGAAGAAGGGCTCCCCCCGGGCCTGCTCTTGCTTCTGCACGCTGACTTTGAACCGCACGCCGTGTGTGAGGCCGGCACCGCAGATGTAACACGCGCACTCCTCCGGCCGCTGGTCCCGGGTGGCGCCGCGATCCGGGACGCTCTTGCCGAACCTCGGATGAGACGCCTGCTCGTCGTCGCTCGTTATGTTGATCTCGTCCTCCTCCTCCTCAAAGTTGTCCGTGTCGGCGGGCGCGCCGATGCTGTGCCTGCGCGCCTCCTCGCCGGGTCCCCGGTGCCCGGTCCCCGGGTAATACCTGGTTGCCGGTGCACAGCTGCCGTCGGCAACTCCGCCGCCGCCGCCGCCGCCGCGCAGGATGTGACGCGGCTCCACGTGTCTGACGCCCCGCTCCTCCACCCACCGCCTGTTGCGCATGATCACCCCGTTGTCCTGCGCAGGTGAGTCTGAGAGGGGCGGCTCGTAGCACCGCGGGGGGAACCGCTCCTGGGTCTTGGCGCCGGGCTCGGTTGACAGTTGACACACACTGTTCGTCGCCCTGGCGCCGCGCCGCGCCGGGTGGTGCGCGCTCTCGGCGCTGGGGGATCTCCGCGCCCCGCAGACGCCCACCGGGTAGCGCATGGCCAGCTGCGAGTCCGGGCTGCTTTTCACGCTGATGACGTTGTTCTTCCGGCCGGACTTCGCGGACCCCCGCTGGCACTTGTCTTTGGCGGCCCTCTCCACCGCCGCCTCCACCTCCTGGTCTGACATGTTGTCGTTGTCGGAGAAGGAGGAGAAGTCCGACTCCGCGCCGCCGTCGTAGTTGTGGCTGCCGCCGCTGATCCTCCGCTCCAGGTCGTAGGAGATGTTCCACTCCTGCGGGACCCGCCGCGAGTCGCACTGGTAGGGTCGCTTCAGCCAGTACATGCGCTTCTCGACGGGCGTCCGGCTCCGCTCGAACGAGTTCCACTGCTCGGTCAGGAAGCAGTGGCACACGGCGCACACCAGCGCGTGTCCCTCCGGGCTCAGCTCGCACGCGCCCGGCGCTGCCTCCTGGTTCTGGAGGAAGGGGAAGAAGGGCAGTCTGTCTTTCTGATATGTCACCTGTAGCCGCAGCTCCTTGCCCGGCGTCACTCCGCTGCCGCATATGAAGCAGTGCACCAGCAATCCGTTCCGATCGCTCCTGGAAATGTTGCCGGCCAGTGCGCTGTCATCAGCGGGCATAGCTGCGGCCATGAGACGGTGCTTCCGAGATAAGGGTGCGAGGTCCTTGTCACGGGGCGAGTTCATTGTTTTGCGAACCAAACCAAGCCACGGCTACGCTACATGGCACAGAGTCGCCCCGGGAGCCATGCGCGCGCGCGCGTACACACACACACACACACACACACACACGCACTTTATCCGCTGGGTCGGGAAACCATGCGACTTTATTCCAATCTACTCACTGGGTGATCGGACAGACGAGTGGTCTATGGAAGCAGCAGCAGCAGCAGCAGCAGCAGTTTGCAAACTGTTCGGGACGCGCAGGAATCCTCCGAAAACATCCGGCAAACTGCATGAGTCCGACTCATTGGGAGCGTGCGGCCCGCGTGTGCGCGCAGGGAATCCATGGCTGATGTGTCACGGCGGCGAACTCTCTCTCCCTCCCGTGCGCTCCGCCAAACTTTGGCTGCGAACTCTGCCTCGCACTGTACGCACGCAGCGCCATCCCCAATCCAGTCCAATCCGAGGGACGCACCCCCGGAGGCCCATGCAGTGGGTGCAGCCCCCCACTCTCTCTCACACACACACACACACACACACATACACATACACACTCTCTCTCTCTCTCTCTCTCTCTCACACACACCACCACCACCTTTGCCACAGACACGACCACCCCCCTTCCCCTCAACACAGTAATAATAATTTCTCAGAGATTATGAGGGAGGAGCCCACCGGTACAGTAGCTGACCATACACACTCAGGGTGCCCACAGTTTAAAGTGCTCCGCATGTGGACATCATCTGTGTGTACAACTTACTCAGAGTCTTTGTTAAAGGTGCAGTGTGTGAGATTTTGGTCATTTTTTCCCCCCGCCCTCAATCTCACCTTCATCCTGATATTTTCAGGAATTCATAATCATCTAACTGTTTTATTCTTTTTCCATGACCCTTAAACGAGCCCATTCATGTATATTGACAGGAGGAGCGAGTCCTCTCCACGGGGGCCGCCATGTTTTGACCAGAGTGGACGTACTAAACATCTTTTAATGGCAACTGAGGTCGACCACAGGTTCTCCTGCATGTTCAGAGGGGTGAGGGTGAGGTGATGGACACAACATGCAACTCAGTGTCACCAAATCTTACACACTGCACCTTTTTAAAGGAGATATGGTCTGAGAATCATATGGTGAAATTCATCTTCTTTCTACATTTGGATGCATAAAACAGACGTGTGTGTGTGTGTGTTGCTTGTAAACTCCTTCCAACTGTTGCTTCATGTGTATTTACAGTATGAATTATGTATTTTCCAAATGTACATACTGAAAAGATGAATATGTTGTCCTTGGGCATGTCTGTGCATCTGCATCGGACTGAGAATCAATCAAAACATTTAATGAGCAAAAAAGAAGAGGACCATTAAACACTGCATTTGATTGGACTGTGCTCATCCACCAGGCTTGTGTTTGTAATGTTCTCTTAGGCGATAGAGTCTTGACCTCTCAGCTGTGTTTGGATTCTGAGACTCTAGTTTTTAGTGTCGCATCGTGTAAAGGGATTTCCTGACCTTTCAGGACCTGCTGCAGCACAGAGGAGCTGATAGTTAATGGATCAACTTAAAGGTGCATTGTGTGTTGAGGATTTACAAGCATTTAGTGGTCAATTGGTGTACTGCGGGTCAGTGCTCTCCTCCCCTTTCTCTTGTTTAGTTTAGTTTAGTTCGTCCACTTTTACTATTGTAAAAACATGGCGGCCTCCATAGAGAGGACCCCCCCCCCTCCTCATGTAAATATGCGTTAATGGGCACATTTTCGGGTAATGGGCAAATAGATCTATTTACGTGATTTATATATTCATGAAAATGTCAGTATGTAATTGTTTTGTAAAGTGACCAAATCTTACACACTGCACCTTTAAGTTTGTACAAATGCAAAGTTATGTTCTATCAACAAAAGTGATCATTCTTTAGTCTGATGTAATGTCTATCCAGTGTTTTTTCTGTCTGCCCGTCTGTCTGTCCATCAGTCTGTCTGCCTGTCTGTCTGTCCATCAGTCTGTCTATCTGCCTGTCTGTCTGTCCATCAGTCTGTCTGCCTGTCTGTCTGTCCATCAGACAGTCTGTCTGTCTGCCTGTCTGTGAGGCAGCCAGTGGAGTAATCAAACCCCAAACCCTCCATGTAGTCTAACACTAACACAGCTAAACACTGATGTCTGTCTTTTCCACTGCCCAGTGTCCAGCGACCCACTGATGTGAGAGCGGCCTCTCTCTCTACCTCCACCTCCTCCTTATTACCACCTCCTCCTCCTTCCTTTTGTTATGGTCCTCATCGTCGGCGTGCCCCTTCCTCCGCACTGCTCTAACAATGCAAATATTTTCAGCCTCTCTATACGTCCTCACACACCCAAGATTTCCTCTCCCCCGTCTGCATGGAAGCCAAGACAGATCGCATTCCTGTGTGATGCCAACCTGTCTCTACTGACAACTCCCACCGAGAGAGAGACAGAGAGAGAGAGAGAGAGAGAGAGAGAGAGAGAGAGACAGGAACCACAACCCCTGAAAACACAGTGGAACTCAACATCAGTGCATATTAATGGAAAGGACTTCAGCTGGATCTCCACTTCATTAACCTGCAAATTCATTTCTTCTTGATCCGAACCCTGATTGGTTGACTCATAATGTAACACACAGTGAAACTCCAGTGACGCGTCGTCTGCATGTACTTACAATGCTGCCTTGTAGTGTCAGATCTGGGTAGTGCATTGTCCAGAATCTGAAAATCACAAGTGGCCAGGAGAAGATCATTTTAGGCAAATAGCCCAAGACAGGAAATATGAGGGAGAGAGAGAGAGAGAGAGAGAGAGAGAGAGAGAGAGAGAGAGAGAGAGATGATGATGAAAAAATATACCTCATCATACCTTCATTTCCAGTTCTTTATTTCTTGGGGCTGTGGTCCTCGGGATTCGCAAGATGATCACAGGTGTTTTCATTTGTGGTGGAGATGATGCTTGTCGAGGCCTCCAGCCTCCGATGCCTTTAGAATTGCAGACTGCAAGGCCCAACTATTCTCCTTATACTGTACAAATAGATTTCAACAACAATATCAACTTTTGTCTTTGTATCTACAATAAATGACACACTCTCAAAAATATCAGTGTCTCTTTACTTGCCTGGTCCATTTCCATCCTGAGCCATCGATCATTCTCCGAGACAAGCTGTTGAAAAATGCTCCATCTCACACTGTAAAAAAAATCCCACCCTCCTCTGCTGGAATAACACAATGTGTATATATAGTTTTTTTTATCACTATATTTTTCCATTGATATGTATCAGATAATTCCCGACAGTCTATTCTCCTCATTCCATAGCTCGTCTCATGGTTCCACTGCTTCCAGTCCTGTATCTTTATTTTAGGGTTTTTATCCAATTGTATTTCAGCCATCATGTGTTGCCAGGGTGAAAGGAAATCTGTCTTGAGCCTTCTAAACCAACAGTGGAGACACCTGCTGCTTCCTGTATCAGTTATGGTAAATGGACTGTATCTATTTAACACTTTGCCAAGTTGATGACCCCTCGAAGCACTTTACAGTTTTTATTTTGTTTTTTTTTTACAGTTCTTTACTGTCACTCAAACATCAACACTGTGCTTCTATTTGCAGCACTTTGTATTTAAGAGTACATGGGACCCTGTGGGGTTGGGTGGGAATTGAACCCCCGACCCTCTGCTCAAAGGACAGCTCCTCCATCCCCCCTCAGCCACTTATGCAGCTAATACTTCCACACAGCATCTTTAACTTGATACAAGTCTTAGAATAATATTTCTTTAGACTTTTTTTGTACTGCTGCATATCTTTAACTCATATTTTACCTTTACCGCCTGATAGACATTGTGCAGGCAGTTTGATAGTGAAAGAAAACACTGGAGGCCGGGATAAAAACATTAAATGGATGCACTCATATCTTTCATGCTCCATCAATCAAATCCTTGTGTCAAGGCATTGATTTGATCCAAGTTCAGATTGTCCCAAACAGCGTCACTTTAAATATTTGTTGTATTCCTCAGTGTATGTTTTACAGGTCTCTGCCCTGACAGACCCCTCAGGCTGAGACACCGTGGAAATGGAAAACTGAGGGAGGCTGCAATGTATATATGTGTGTGTGTGTGTGTGTGTGTGTGTGTGTGTGTTAAGGAGGGGGGTAGCAAGGGGAAAAGGGGAATGCAGTTGGAGAGCGATTTGAATAAAAAGCTCTTGTTGAGTAGTTCAGGGCCTCCAGGAGTTTTGTTAGGGGGAGGTGATGACAAGGGCATGGAGAGGGCACCAACACTGAACTGTGTGTGTGTGTGTGTGTGTGTGTGTGTGTGTGTGTACAAATGTATTCCTGAGCTGTCAGAGGAAGCGTCTCATTTACTTTACAGTGTACAAAGGAAACAA
>JAFBJT010109216.1:57277-68711 GCA_016785325.1 Chascanopsetta lugubris
CAAGACAGAGCGAGCATGGGCCAGACAGAAAGAGAGAGAGAGGGGGGGGGGGTGGAGGGGGGAGGGGGGAAGGCCAATGAGGGTTTTCTACAGCAATTCAGCAGACTCCTCAAAGGCTCAGAGGATGAGGTTACATATTATTTCCTTGTTAAGTCTCCTCCATGCTGCTGGAAGGAGCCCAGCCACGGCACACTGGCGCCATCATGAGGAGGAAATGAGCAACTACCCCCTCAGTACATGAGAACCAGACAGTGCAGGTTTACAGGTCTGAATAGGAATGTTTGGTTCTTGTTGAATTTTGGTGAATGTGGGCACATCCTCGATTGGGGAGATTATATAATCACTTTGGGTCTAATAGAGATTTTTGACACGTCTGCTGTTGGATTCCGCTCCATTCTACTGAGCCTCAGAAATGTGTCCTAAAATGCAGAGGCCTGTTACTGGGCAGATACCTGTATTACCCTCATCTCAAAACCAACACATTTTCTGAATGGGTTTCTGGTTATAGACTTAAAAAAAAATCAGGTACGTCAGTGACACAAGCCTTTACAATTCTGAAAACAAACTGTTATATAATGTAACACGAAAAAAAACAAACCTTGTTGAATAGTCAACTTGTGAATTTTGATGCTTTGAAAAATAAATAGTACTGTTACATTGAACTTAAAAAGACAGTGGTGTCTGCCATTATCAGCATTGACTCTTTACTTTTAATGATCACACTTACGCTTCAAACTTAACGTTGCAGTGGAAATTCAGGCCTTGAGAATGACCTTCTTGAACACATTAGATAAACTTAATTAATCCCACAGTGAGGAAAGATCCTTGTTTCAGCAACTCGTGAGGCAGAAACACGGAGACAAACAATGTAAAAAGGCAAAAATATAAAAAGAAAGAAATGTGTAAAAAGTAAAGAGGAAAACAGAATATACACAAGAAGAATACACAAAAAGGTCACAAAGATGAATTGCACACACCTTATAGTGCGTGAGATTTGCCAGTGACAATACTACATGTTGATTCATGGAGCTTAATTTCAGCAATCATCCAGAATCTATCTCAAAAATGGGAATGTTGAGTAGCAGGTTGACAAAAACAAGTCACCCCTTCAACTCTTTACATACAACTGGATGGATTGCTGGTAAATGGACTCTGTACTTTATATAAGACTGTTAGTGTTCTCAACAACTCAAGGCACTTTTGCTCCCACTCACACACTCACACGGTAAAACCTTCATTTGCCGCCTTTTCTGTTGTATACGTTCACGTAGTCAGCGTGTTGCTGAGGTCCACTTCAAAATTCAGACGATGGGATAGAACCATCAACCCTGTGAATTATGGATGGCCTGTTTCATCCCCTGAACCACGACCTGTACAGCCAACGTTACATGTTATCTAATAGAATATCCATTTTTCAAAAAGAAGAGCACACGTGGGCTCAGGACGCCTGAACCTTCCAGCTCCACCGGCCGGTGATTCAAACACAAGAGACACTGTAGGTGAGCTAGAAATATAGAATTCCAGCGAGGCAGCTTATAAAGTGTAAAGCGACCTTCATCATGAAGCTGTTGCAGAAACAGCGGACAGCCACGCTCAAAACGATCGGCATGCGAGTCTGACGGTGACGCGTGTAGTGTAACGACTCTCCAAACATCGCTCGTGTCATGATTTCACCACAACGTCTCGGTGACAGTCGGCTTGTTCTGTGTCTGTACGTCGGCCTCTGTCTGTGTCTCTCTGTGAAATCTCCCCCTCTGGATCTTTCGGTCCCTGAGGCCACGCAGCTGAATCAACAGCGGGCGGAGGACAGTGAAAAAGGCCTCGCTCCGTCCACTCTCACACACTCGCGCCGCTCTGCCAGAATCATAAGCCGTCCATTCATCTCCTGCCAAAATATCCTCCTCGTGGGCCAGGAAGTGTCAGCCATGTTTGACAGCCTCTGCGATGAATTATCTCAGTTTGTGTTGCTTTCTGGGAGCAGGGGGAGGAGAAGGGGCGGTGGGGTTGGGGGGTGAGGGGGGTCAGGGACACTGGAGTGGTTCTAGTCTGCTGTTATGGCTTTATCTATTCACCCTGCATGGCACATGATGGGGGGGGGGGGGGTTGGGGTTTTGCCCATCATGAGGCCCTACAGGTCACCATGGTAACAATCTTTGGCGGGATGGAGGCAAATTAGACAGTGGGAGAGAAGGGGGAATTGGCACCCCCCGCTGAGAGGAGTGAGGAGTGCACTCACTCTCTGCTGCAGATGGGCCCTAAGCATGTCCACATGATGGAGTGCAGCCTTATTAGGTGGAAAGGAGCGCGGGGGGGGGGGGGGGGGACTGTCCGGGGGGGGGGGGGGTGGGGGGGACTGTCTCAATGTGATTGGCCATCACACATCATGGTGTTAATGGTCATTGTGACACACACACACACACACACACACACACACGTTGGCATACATGCACACAGAGCAGTGAAGACACCAGATGGAGTGAGAGAGGGTGAGGGAGGAGAGAGAGAGCGAGAGAGAGAGAGAGAGAGAGAGAGAGAGAGAGAGAGAGAGAGTGCAGCGCCACAGACAGATGGAGGCGGTGATGCCGCCTCTGATGGCCGGGCCCCAGAGACGGGGGCCAATCGGCTGCCTCTCCTCTGCTGCCAACGAGCTCACGGTCTGGGCTTTTTGTCCCCTTTAATCTGGGAACCTGTGGAGCGTCCGCACACATGAGACACGCTCAGTGGCTCGTGAGCAGGAGCACGGGGCCACGAGCGAAGCCTGCATTAACCTGACTTACACTGAGGATTTACAAGAGGGTGTGTGTGCATGTGTGTGAGTGTGTGTGTGTGTGTGTGTGTGTGTGTGTGTGCGCGCGTGCGTGCGTGCGTGGGTGTCATCCGGAGTAGTTTCCCCCAATATGAATTTGTTGTCCAGTTTTACATCAGGACATTGTGACGTTTGACCTTTGATATTTCAAATGTAATCAGAGAGTCACGCGTCACAAAATTCTTGAGAATTCCCCGGTGGTGTTTGTCGCATGAGGCCAAACATCTGTTTCACCAAAAACAGTAACCTCCATCACCGAATCAAAGACCAAACTCTCGTCAGATATGCGTCCAAATGAATGGCGCCCAATTTGATAAAACTCCCCAAAACTGGTGGATCACAGGAACTTGCGACCTTGACCTTTGACCTCAAGGCGCTAAAAGTCTTTTCGGACTCTGTGGAGTGCAGCCGCATGTTTGTAGACCATTTGAAGACATTTTCTGATCTGGAGCGCACGTGTTCAAGAGTGGCATACAGTATTTCCTTGCCCTGAATCAGATCATCATCATTCAAAGTCATGAGTTCGTGGAGGTTTGAACCAAATGTGAAGGATTCAGTTCGAGAGATGCTGTCCTCAATCTGGAAAAAGAAGAAGAAGACAACCTTTATTCATCCACGCAAATGGTGAATTCCTCATTCTGACGGTTAGTTTGTCTCATGCACTTGCTGTCTGAGACACACACCACTGACGTCTGAGGGGGGTTCGGCGGCCCTCCGGTTCCGACTGTGCTCAGACTGCCTCTCTGATGTTTGGGTGTCTTCGATAGAGCCGTTCGTCTTTTTCAACTTCACACTCGACCTCTGCATTGTTTGAGGATTGAAGACAGAGCAGTGATTTAATCGGCGCGGATTGGACACCAGCAGAAGGGCACACCAGTAAATAACATGCACATAAGCAAACTTCAGTGCGGCTCCTCTATGTCGCGCTAATATCTTTGGGCAGAAGAGGGCAGCAGAGAGCTGGTTTCCGTGCCTCGACAGGAGAGGCCCCCACATGCAGAGCCTCAGTGCACGCATGCATGACGACATCAGTGTTGGTTCGTCACACAGAGGAACTGTCTCACGCACGTGTGCACGTGTCTACAGAAACAGAATCCAGTGCGCCACAGGAAGTGCAGCTGGCACACAGTCACTGAGTCTCTGCAGGGAAGTGTATATATACACGGGGTCAAACGAAGTCAATCTGAAATGGAAAAAGTCAGAATCGGAGCCGATGTTACAGATGGTTTCTCTGCATTGTGTCTCATACCGATGATCTGTTCATCCTTTGTGAAGTCTACACTCGTGCATTCCTGCACGCCTTACCAAATGATGATAAAAAAAATAAATAAATAAAAAAATTTTAAAAAAGGAAACAAGCACCACCATGTCATGTCAGGCCACTCAGGGTTCCAGAGGCGGGGCCAGTGGACCGTGAAAACACCATTTTCATCGTTTGATTTGATTTCCCAGCTCCGTGCGTCGAGGATGGGCTGCGGAATTGCAAACGTGTGTCCAAGGGAGAATGATACACCAAACAAATGTATGAAATGATTCGAAAGCCGCCCTGAAATCGGCGCCTTCCCCGCGGACGTGCCCGTGGATGGGTTGGGCTGTGTCGACGGAGCGGCTCGGGGGGTCACCGTCTGCGGAGGCCCACGGCAGCTCCAGTCACACACTCACTCCATGTGAGCTGCCCGTGCCTGCGAGTGGCGTGGAGCCGGGGAGGCACAGGAGAGAGCGGTGGAAGGGCAGCCGGTGCGGCGACATGACTATTTCATGAGACCTGTTGTGAGTGCACTGCACCCGGAGGCAACAGGCCCAGTGAGGATGTAATCACCGGGGGTGAAAATGATAGGATTCAGGTTACCATAGGGCAGACGCACGGTGAGGTGGGGGTGGATGGGGGGTGTGGGTGGGGGGGGAGTCTAAATATATACACATAAGACCGAAGCTTAATGCCCCGGGTGCATCGGCCTCTCCTCCAGATCCCGTCTGCGCCGAGACTCGGCCTCTAACGCGCTAACAGGCTAACGCAGATCTGCGCCGACAGCGCTCACGTCTCGCCGAATCACTCACGCCTGCTCCCAAACGTCAGAGGAGATGGCGGATTTATGTGGATGTGGGAGGAAGGGAGGGGAGGGGAGGGGAGGGGAGTCAGTGACACGGCATCCTGCGACAAAGTGCCCCGTGGTGCCCCTGTGAGGTTGATGGCCGACGAGGGAACGCCGGGGTTATAGTTACTCGCGCCACCGGGGAGGAGGCAGCGCGGGAAACAGGCCAGCATCTCTCCGATTACTGACACGACAGAGGCACAAGGAGGCACGTCCGGGCTCTCTCCGGCACAGACCTGACTTACACACACACACACACACACACACACACACACACACACACACACACACACAGAGGCAGGTCAGTCAGAAATAGCACGGCCATCAAACCAGTACCTCGACCAACTTGGACACTTTATTATTGTCTAAAGCTCCAGAGAAGCTCGATCAAGGTTATTCTCTTCGCTCTCCTCCATGTATTTATCTCGGACCCACATCTTGGCTCCTGTCTATTCAGTGACTTTCCTGTTTCCTTCCATTAATTCGACGTCAACATTTCCTGCCTCATCGCTCAGCCTGTGTACTGCCCCAACCACCACTTCTCCGTGGAGGCTGTTCTGCCCTATGGTTCTGCCCCTTGGCTCTGTGGGACATCTTATGACCCCTGGATTAGAAATGCAGTTTTAGACGCTGTAAAGAAATGATTTCACGAGTTCGATATGGCGGCACGCATGAGTCTCCTCGACCTCAACCTCATTCAACACCTTTCAAACTAATTGGACTCAGAGCAAACATGGATGACGTCATCACTGTGAGTGTTGCTGACTTCAAACACATTTCTTCTGCCATAAAGCTTGTGCCATTTTTTAAATTTTTTTTATAAAAGCCTCACATAACCCAAACCGACCCCTAAAATAATCATAAGATAGAAAGTGTCAAATCTGAGGATGCGAAGGGTTGTGAGCCCTCCGGCCACAGTGACACCTTTTTTTTTTACAGCACTGAGCAGCTGGAACGACCGACAACGGTGGATGATCTCCTCTCACCAATGTCGCCGAGTGTGACATTGCTTTGTTCCGAGCTTTCGTCCGAGTGCGTCTCCTCTCTCTCTCTCTCCCCGACTCTCTGCTCATCCATCTTCCCCCCTCAGACAGACAAGCTCCGAGGGGGAGAGGAGAGAGAGAAAGAAAACAGTCTGGATCTGGCCCATTATTTATGACCGAGCCTCTGGCCCAAACAAATGTGGCGTCTCTGCAGTGGTTAGAATGCCGACACTGAGTCACTGACACACCAGTGGGGGGGGGGGGGGGGGGGGGGGGGGGGAGGGGGTGAAGAAGATTTTTGAAAAGACCGGCATCATGTCCCGGATGAGCATGGGAGAAGAGACAGAGATGGTCAAAACCACGACAAACTGGAGGCGAAATAAATGTAAAAAGGAAGAGAAATCGAAATTCCTGCGCCTCTCGTTCGATTCAGAGGAATTCGGTGCAACGGTTCCTGCCGTCAACAGAGGAAGCGAGACTTTGGTATGTTTCTATACGGTCCCGTGGCGCTGGGAGCTCTATAGAAGATGATGAGCTGAATACCAAACAGTCTCTGACGGCAGAGAGGGGGACTCTGTTTGCATTCACCCTCTGGACCAGATCCATGCACAATGGACCAGGCCGAGGGGACACCGGATGAGACATAATGCGCTTACTGTAGTGACAGATGAAGAAGCCCATTGACTGGCATCGCTGCAACAGGACTGTGCGAGAACTACAGTGCGAAACTATTGACGCGCGCAGTCCATCATAAGTTCATTCTTGCATTCTAAGCCATCCCAGATGCATTTGACGACGTGCCATCGTGCAATTCCGACAGTGCTTTTGGTCATTTATCCATTCATCATCAAAACAGCCCATTGAAGCTACTTTTGCAACTGTCCAGTGGCAACACACATAAATACAAGAACATGAGTGGCAACAGAGTCAACGCTGTGTTGTCCCTGCAGTTGCTATAACTGAGTGCAATTCCTGTTTGGCAACGTGACCAACGTTGCATATCACGTTCCTCTTTCAGCAGCGATACTGCAGCTTCCTCTCACACATTCAGTGAGATTTGACTGGCAATTTTCCCACGAAGCTCAGTCTCTTCACACCTGAAATGTATTTTCAGTGCAGGGCAGAAGTGGGTGGGCGGAGTCTTTTGCATTTCAGGGAAAAGACATAAGGGAACAACTGCTCTCGGGGTAGAAAGAGAAGACATAATACATTTAATATAACATCTGTTCTGCGTGGGGAAGAAAATGTTCCGTCTACAAGACAGAGGAGACACTTTCTTCCCCCACATTACTTTAGTCATGCTCAGTGCAAATCCAGAGACCAATAGGATTAGTACTGTACTGTGGCATTTGCCATGACTTGTTCTTTATTCTCATCTTTATTATGTCAGACAGAGGCAGACGGTCGATTATTTTTGAATATGCTCGAGAAATGGGTTTCACCTGACGAACGTAAATTGATTCAAAAACCTGTTCGAGGCGGCAATTGATGCACTCGAACATGAGTTTGACGTGCCGATAATTGGACATGCCTGAACATAATGTGGGCATCCCAAAAGATTTAAATCATTCTAGTCACTTCACATGATGCTGTCACACAAGTATGTTTTTGTTTCTCCGGAGGCTCCTGTCCTTTAAACGACAAATGTGCATATCAAATGGAAGAGTGGCATGTGTTTATGGTGATTACGGTGTCGGGAAAGTATTTCCCCTGATACGTCTCTGACCTCGTTCCTGTGTCATGCCCAAATATGGAGTGTGAGGAGGCCGGTCATTTTTTTCCCTCTCTCCTCTGGGCAAATGTATTCTATGAACTGGAAACTTTCCACCGAAGTAGTAAAAACCCACACTCCCAAAATACTGATGAATCATCTCTATCTTCCTCTCTGTCTGTCTGTCTGTCTGTCTGTCTCTCTGTCTGTCTCTCTGTCCGTCTGTCTGTCTCTCTGTCCGTCTGTCTGTCTGTCTGCACGTGTGTCGTTTATCACATTTTGCATAGCAGAGTAGTGATGCAGTGGAACGACGTGTTTAGACAAGTACGGTAACCACTTTGGTTCTCAAAGTGTAACCAAACACTCACCGGCCACTTTATTAGGTACGCCGCATTAGTGGCACGATCAATGTTCGCCCTCACAGCGACCTCGATTCCACTTGGTACGTGCACAGAGAGGTGGTCTGTACATTTTGGGAGTGATTTGGATCCATAGTGACATCATGATGGCGTCACATCGGGTGCATGTCGTTAAAAAACAAAAAAAAAAACAAATGTGCTGCTCCACCACACCCTCACCTCTCTGTTGTTAGCTGAGAGCAGTGTGATCATCTGAAATTAAATGTTTCGTGGCTTCAGGTTCAGACGTGCTCTTACACACACACACACACACACACACACGCGCACACACACACACACACACACATGCTGTGATCAGTTATTGTTTCTGTCGGGTTGTATCCATCTGGCCATTCTCATCTGAACTCTGGCACCAACAAGGTATTTTCACCCACTGTGCTATTATTCCTTCAGTGGGCCGTTCTCCGTTTACTCTGCAACCACGCTTGTGCAGTTTCTGAAATATTGCTGCCAATCCGGCATCTACAACCCTGCCACAACCTGCTCATGATTTCCTGTAAAGGTCCAGGTCCATGACAGAGCAGTTACTAAAGACTTAACCAAGAAAAATACAAACAAGGAAAAATGAACAAAAAACACTGTGCAAGAGACACAGGACAAAAAAAAGAGGAACGTCTACATGAAGAAAAAAAAAAACAGGCAGCTCAGCTCAAGATCTTCCACAGTGAATTACTGGTTGACGTGGTAAAGGACGTGACGAAGCCAGCACATGACAAAGCGAACTGGCAGCCAGACAGAGGAAGACACAGCCTATATATACACACAGGGGTTAATGGGACACAGGTGGAACTCATTAGGGGCGGGGCTGACAATCACACAGGCGGGAAACACAAGAGGCAGGGAGAGCAAGTGACCTGAAACCAGAGGAGAGTTACTCTTCAAAATAAAACACGTGCAAGTGCAAGACAGGACACAACCCCCCCCCCCCAAAAAAAACAACAACAAAACATTGACAACATTGACATTAACTTGACTCACCCATGCTCCACTGAGGACAAGATGCCAGACACGGCCTGAACCTGAACCCTAAAGCACTTGACATGATTTAAAACACGGACCTGAAACGTGACCTTTAAGAACATGTGCATCCTCTGAGCCAAACATAAATCTGACATCAAACAAATGAAATGACGGGAGGCGAGTGAGAGCAGCCTCGCTCCGGACGTGTGAGCGGACAAAGCTCTTCAGAACAACAGAACGACTCCTTTCCCAGTCGTAAAATGATCGTTTTGGCCGATGAATAATTCAGGTCCGGCGCTCACCGAGACAAGGTTATGGCTGCATCCCTGCTCCGTGTCTGAGTCAGGACTAACCCGCCTTTCTCCGAGTGCCTCGCATCAATGATTGAACCTGGGAGCACGAAAAACCTGTCTCTGTGCGCGTTATGACGGCCAGAGGACACGGTGTGGATGAGGTGGGAGAGGCGGCACAGGTGGAGGTGGTGGTGGGGGTGTGAAAATGGGACTCTAATGATAGTGCCAGACGGCCTGAGGGGGGGGGGGGGGGGCACCATCAGAGCGGGGGGGGGGGGGGGGGGGGGGGGGGGGGGCACCATCAGAGCATCATCATGGGTTACGTAAGCAGCTGTTGCTGCACAGCATAACAATGATGCCTGATTAACATCACGTGGCGATGACACAGACGAGCTCTCAACGCAGCTTAGCGATGGATTTGGAAATGTTGCTTCGAGCAAGGCCCAGACGAGAAGAGTGGTGCCCGCTCGGCAACTCCGGCGAAACCGCGCCTCTTCGTTTCCTCGCCCCGCCACCCACCGACGCCGGGCGCTTTTAAGTCGGCCTGCATCCGCAGTCGAGAGAATTATGTGATTTTCCGCTCGCGGCGAGAGCTGCCGAGCGGCTGGCGGCACGGAAGTCAATCGGAATCTCACGGCGGGTTTCCATCGGGCGCCCCGTATGGAGGCACCACGGCCGGCAGCTGGAAGCATTAAGGCGGCACGCAATGGCGGCTCAGCGGCGTCGGGCCGCCGTCTGCCCTGCCGCCGGCGAGAAAGGTTCAACGCAGTTCAGTCATCGCTGACTCGAGGGTTTACAGGAGAGATTAGGCAGGATCAGTTTCCAAATCTGACATTCATCCCCCCCCCCCCCCCCCCCCCCCCCCCCCCCCCCCCCACACCCACCCCCCCCCCCGGACACCACCCACACAACATACACAAGATATGCTGCATTTACTATCTGTCTCTCACACACGCAGATTTAATTTAGACGCACTTGATTTATCACATTAGCATCAGATTACATTCATGGTCGACGTTTTCTATCACACTGCCATTACCCCCCCCCCCCCCCCCCCCCCCCCCCCCCAGCCTCCCTCTTTATTTGTCCCCCCCCTGAGCAGCTGGTAATGGGATTTGTTAATGGTCCCCGGTGAGTGTGGCTGTATTTAGATGAAAAGCCACTTTGCTGATTTACTGTACAAAGAGCAATGCGGGTTGAAGAGAAACGAATAGAATTGTCAGACCTGAAAACAATGGAGAAGAAGAACCAGAACTATTAAACCAAGACGTCTTCTTAGAGAGAAGTAAGTACCGATACTGTATCGATCACGATGGCATGTATTGTTTAAGAGAGGCCGGCTGTGTCTCCAGATGCAGAGGGGGGTTGTCTATTCGAGGTACAGAGTGGAGGATTTGGTGACATCCACTGGCGAGGTGGAAGGTTTACGGGTAAAAGTCCCTCACTTCGCCCCTTCCCCTTTAACCACGGAGGAGGAGGAGGAGCCTGTGGTCATCTTCAGTTAGCACGAAAAACATTCAATTGTGTTTAATGTCCATTCTGGGCTCCTATAAAAAAACAAAAAAACAAAAACAAAAACATGGGGGGGGGGGCAAGCAGGGTGGCCCACGTTGAGCGGAGCTGCTCCTCGTTCTAAGGTTACGAAACCAACAACTCTAACATCCAGGCTTTCAAACAACCATCGTCATGTATTCGATTCATTCCGAGATAAATGGAAACCATTTCACCTTCACCTCATACAACCGGACTCTCACCAGAAGACACGTGAGGCGCAGAGCAGCGCTGCATGTGGCTGATGAATGGTGTGAACAGCAGAGTGGATCAGAACTGTAAAGTGGTTGAAAGCGTTGGACGAGCATTATAGAAATGGTTTGCGTCGCTTTAACTTTGGTTTGCTGAGCTCGCAGACCGCTCCGAGCTGGAAACGATGCAGCTTTGCCGTTGGCCGACGCAGACATGTGAGCAGAGCATCCGTGGTCATCGCTCATCCCAAGGTCACTTCGGGTCACGGCAGACGAGAGGAGTCAGAGCCACTTTCATCTCCGGAGTCACGTCTGGCCTCTGTCCTTTTTGTTTCAGATAAACGAATCCAAAAGGTCAAACGTTCGATTTTTCCCCATTGTTTTCGAAGCCATCCTCCTTTGCGTGTCCGTTGCACTTTTGTCCAGC
>JAFBJT010109216.1:75954-88275 GCA_016785325.1 Chascanopsetta lugubris
AGGTGGGGGTAGAGGTCAAGGTGACTTCAACAAAACTTTTAAAAGTCTACAGAGGCTAAAGGGAGAAAATGGAAGATGAAGTGTTGGCACTATCCGTGAGACTGAGCCGCTGGAGAGAGGAACGTGAGTAGGCGGACGCATTTGGACCTTTCAGGTTGTGAATAACCTTCATGAAAAGACATTTTTTTGAATTCTCCAGGAAGATAAACAAGGAGCAGAGGTCTGAACCTATCACAGACGGCGAGACAGAGCGGACCAGATGTTACATGGCCGCTGATTGACTGAGGCAGCGAGAGGAAACAGAAGGTGTAAGAGCTGCAGTACTTCCCCTTGGATACTTTCCCTACTTCTTTAAAAAAAAAAAAAATGGACTCACTCTGACCGACAGACAGACAGACAGTCAGAGAGAGAGAGAGAGAGAGAGAGAGAGCCAGTCTGTGTGAGAACATGTCGCCTCGCCTCAGTTTTCGGGATGACTCCTCGGATTGAGCAGATTTCTTCTCATTCATCTGGATTTGTCTTTGTTGCAGGTCCCTGGCAGGCACAGAGGGAGAAGCAGAGACGTCAGGGTGTGTCTGCTCTGGAGATTTTTTTTATAAAACAAACACACTGTTTTGTAATGCTGGTGTCAAGCTGAGTTTGATTTACTTTGGAATAAAGGGATTAAAAGAAAGTTGGCAGCAACATGCAGGGGAATGGAGGAGTGTACGCAGTGAAGAGGAGGAGGAAGCCTGTTC
Organism: Chascanopsetta lugubris; assembly: GCA_016785325.1. NCBI lineage: Eukaryota > Metazoa > Chordata > Actinopteri > Pleuronectiformes > Bothidae > Chascanopsetta > Chascanopsetta lugubris. The sequence continues at coordinate 76,692 of JAFBJT010109216.1, forward strand.
AGAAAAAGTAAGTATTAACCCTTTAAAATCTATTATTATTATTATTATTATTATTATTATTATTATTATTATTATTATTATTATTATTGTTGTTGTTGTTGTTATTATTGTTGCCCATGCACTTCAGTAGTGTTGTGTCTTTTGTCTTGTGTTCATTTTTGGAGCAACTTCACTTTTATTCTTCTATATATTCATCTATTTGGATCAAATTCCATGGTGCAGACTGATTTCAAATGTTTGTGCTCATCCTGCCTGGTTTATTTTGCAGTGAAAGTTTCATGAAAATCTAAATTGTATTTGACTTTTTTTTGACAAAAATGTAATGCATGTGCATACGTTGGACGATCCAGCACTTACATATATTATAAATGTGTTTGAAGTATAAGACTGCAACAAATAATACTATAAATCTGACATGTATATACACAGTGTTCATCATATATGTACATATAGATTACTAACATGTGTCTTAACCTATCCAGAGGGCGTGTGTATGCAATAATACTGTAGTGTCCTAAAGGTGAAATAAGACAAGGTTACTCGCCAACATTGAGAGATTGCCACACAATGTAGATTTTGATAATTGAACTATTCCAAATATAATATTATATAATATGATGTAATATTTATACAGTGCCTGATAAAATCAGATAAAAAAACAACAAACATAAACAAAACAAAGATAAAACTAAAGATAAAACCATCGCTTAACTATAACTGTTGTTTTAGATTAGCATCTTGAGATAATGTAGATATGGTGTCTTCATTGAGTGTACGGCAATAATTCCATTTTCTCATTTCTTTGTACAGAAGAATGTAACCGATCACATTTTGCTCACTCACTTTTGGTACTAGCCCATATTTCTGTTGGCGTCTGTCTTTTCCCTTCATGCCGTGTTTCCTGCCCCATTGTGACAACATGGTACAATGGAGCAGTTTGTGCCACGTGATGACAGGGCGGATCAAATCATCTGCAGGTGTAATTTGATTCACCTGTGATCTGGCACCTCTGGCTGCAGTGCAGGGATCACACTGGTCTCTGGCTCATCACCGAGATCAGCGTCTCCTTTATCTAAAAAAAACAACCAAAACGAATGTATTGTTTGCAATCAGTATTTTATATTCTATTAATTTTTATTATTATTTGTTTACTGTCATAATAATTTTTTTTTAAGTATTTCAAATTTTGGGGGGTATTTTGTATTAGTTGATTGTTTGTTCTCTTGGTTTGATGTGGTTGAATTGGGACATTGTGTCTCGGACGTGTCGTTTATATGTAAAGGCTCAGTCCGTGTGATTTCCATCGCCCTCGGTCTCTCATGCAGGAGTTCAGACGTACAACCTGAGCGTGTTACACAAATGAAAAATGTACCTTGAACCCAAAACACCCACAATCCCCTGCATGGTGTTGTGTATAGTGGCGCAGAGCGGACATGTCTTAGCAGGCTGTGACACCCATGACATAAACTCCTGCCTGGTGTTTTGTTGTAGTGCGAAACCTCCACCCGTGAAGATCAACCCGTCCAAACGCCACCGGGACCGTCTGAACGTGGAGCTGGACCGTCTGACCAGCCTGCTGCCCTTCTCTGAGGAGGCCAGAGGTCGTCTGGACAAGCTGTCGGTGCTGCGGCTCAGTGTGGGATACCTCAAGGTTCAGAGCTACTTTCATGGTCAGTGACATGTACACACACTCATAAACACACACGCACACACACACACTCATACACACATACACACGGATGCTAACTTGCGCACATATTTTTAATATCAAAATTGTCCCCACAAATATGTAAAGAGAAGAACACACACACACACACACACACACATACATTTTCAATATCCCACACATGTATTCAAGTTCCATATAAGCTTTTCTGTCTATAGGTTACCCTTAGCAACCACAGCTGTGTCAATATAAGGTTTGGACATTTTAAAGGTCCTAACTTTATTAATGAGCTGCTTGAGGGCTAAGGCTTAGTTTTAAGGCAAGTGTCAGAATAATATTTGTGTGTGTATGTGTGTGTTTTAAAACACTGAGCTCCAGACATTTCTGTGGCTGAGCTCAGAGTGTGTGTGTGTGTGTGTGTGTGTGTGTGGGGGGGGGGGGGGGGGGGGGGGGTGAATAATGAATAGTATCCCTGCTGGGAGGGAAACAGGAGAGTGTGTTGTGCCGATGGAGTCTGACAGAGGAACATGAGACAGGCTGAGAGGAACAGTGGGTTCTTATTCTGATCAAACACACACCCTCCCTGAGGTGGCATTTAGTCGCCTGTGTCATCACTGAGTTCATCAGCGTGCAGGTAAAGTCCGAGCACGGCTGCAAAATCATCCAGGTTTTTGTCTCGAAGTTAATATTCCAACGACTAACCCGCTGCTCTAAATGATTTTACGATACACAATGACCCAATTGAACGGATTCGTAATGAATCCAGCAACTTAAAATCTTGCAGATGTGGCTGAGGTGTGGATGGCAGAGAGCTGGCAGCCCCTGCTGTGCCTCTGCGCCTCTGGGCCTTTGCTATCCACGGCTGATCGCTGCTGCTGATGGAGAAGAAGGGAGGGGGGGGGCAGCAGAGGGAGGAGGGAGGCACGACATGAGGGCTCCTGACGAGGCCGCGCAGATGGGAGTGTTGGTGAATGGAGGCGTTTGTGCAGTTTATTCACACCACCCATCATCACGACTTAGATCCGAACCGGACATATCTGTAGTATCTGTAAGTATTTAAAAAAAAAAAATAAAAAAAAGTGGTGGTCATGTCATGTGTGGAAAAGAGGGGGGGGGGCGTAGTAGTGACGCAGCTCCAGGGCCTATCAGATGAAGACTGTGTCTACACCAGCACGTTCTGCTGTCGTACCTCGACCCGCCAGCGCCTTATCTCCCCGTCACTTTGATGTCCACACGGACACACATCACACTGGAGCTGGCGTCAGGTTGAATTACACAGCGTCACCTAAGGTAGCCCCTCAGCCCTGATGGGATTTAGAGCCAACTTCCCTTTTTCCGATTCCTTTATATCACGTTGTTTGAATCAAAACATTCAAAATGATCAGCTCTCTTAACTTTAAAATGCCAATTCAAGAAAGACGGTCATTAACAATAAAATGCAGTTTTTTCGAGGATGAAGGCCTCACACTTTTCATTGTCCTCAGAGGATTAGACCTTTGTGGAGCCTCCTGACTCTCCGCTGCATAGCAGCTTCCTCTGATTGTGGAGGATGTTTGTTCAGGGGCTGAGACATACCCCCAGCTTTTTTTTTACACACAACAACACAAGCCTTTAAAATAACACAAACCAAACCACTGAACTGTGTCTGGAAGTTTTTCATGAAAAGTTTTACATGAAAAAGAAGGACGGGCTTCCGCGGGGGGCTGTCTTATGCTGTCCCTGAAAGGAGAATCTCATGCATTTTGTCCACGTATCAGTCAAATGTTCTTAAACCGAGGACATGCATTCGATGATAACATTTGTTTTCTACTGACTCTGCACTTACTTGTATTATTAGTGCAGTATGTGAACAAACATGTATTTTATCATTATTAGAAATCATCTATTTGTTTTACTTGTTATTTTTCTGTCACAAATGTACCACATGTTCCCGTGGCAACAACAACTGGCAACAACTCCCCTCTAATCGGTCTCCTTCACGTTTCTGTGCTGCATCTTGAGCCAAATGACGAAATGAAAATAGGAACTGAAATTTAAAAAAAATTTAAAAAACAGATTCACTCCTCTGCCGGTGTCCGCCCTCGGAAACTGAAGCAGACGACGGTTCCCAGCTCTCAGTCCCAGGTGATGCTGCAGCCACCGTCACCAGGTGTGCCGGTTACCACGGTGAACCTGTGTCACCATGACAGCGGAGTCTCAACCGCTCAGGAAGTCTGACAGCCGCGCGTTTGCCCTGTGTGGCCACCGAGCCGACCGTTGGTGTCTGCATCCTGTATTTGTTTGACGGGGAAGGAGCGCGGGTTGAGCGAGGTCGCGGCAAGGTCAGCGCCGCCATTAACTCGGCCTCCGGCTGCATTTTCCTGAAAGATCAATCTGTTTCTCCTCCACTGGGTCATAAACACAGCAGAGCCTTGTTCTACGCTCAACTACCCAACTCTGACAATCGGGAGCGGAGCAGAGACTTTTCCTGCAGAATTTGTCATTTGTCATTTGTCGACAGAAAGTTCCAACTAATTTCACGCTTCCGACAAATCCTTTATATTTAGGTCGAGGGCAGGTCTGCAGAAAACACACAGCACCCTTTAATGAAGAGCAGCTGTCCTCGTCGAGAGTCGTTATCGTGAGCGTTAAGTAAATCGTCCTATGTAAACCTACATTTACTCTGTTTACCACATATTTGCTCCAGTGTAAACTCGTTAGGGAGCACTTCAACTCACGGAAAGGATCTGAGGACTTCCTCCCGGGTCTTTTTGAAATGGGAGAGTGCTCGTCCTGTTCTGGACTCGCCATACACACACTCTGTCTGTGTCTATACGAGAGTATTTGCACAGTCACCGTCCGCCCGCCCCTCAGGGCCCCTCGCTCCCAGACCACACACCTCACAGCTCATGTTCATGTGGCTGCAGACACAAGACAGATGCACAGCATTGATGGATTTGATGTCATCATTCCTTAGTTTCCCATTTGCACCAGTTATGACAGTTGTGACAGTGTGACATTACCTTGTCATGTTGTCATTTATATCGCCTTAAAGGTGCAGTGTGCAAGTTCTGGGGTTGAGTTTTATACAGTCGCCTGAATGTCGGTGTTGTCCCTATTATGAGCTCTTTATATCTGCATTTTGAATTAGGAGTTGATTCTCTCTATGAAGGCTGCCATTTTTTTTTTACAGTTGCCAGCCCCCCCCCCCCCCCCAGCTGGCTACAGTTGTTGCAATAATAACAAACCCCAGGATTCCTCCAGTCACTTAGGTCTGGAGGAAAAAAGCCGCTCTTGACCGAGATGTCAGGGCGAATTCCTCCAGTCCGTCGAGTGGAGACGAGACGCAGATCCAGTAGGTTTGTTTTAAAGGGGGGTGGGGGTGGGAGGGAGGGGGGTGGGGGGTGGGAGGGAGGTAAGGGAAGTTTGTTAGCGTGCCACAGAGTCATTACTGGATGGAAAGGAAAGGAGGTTTTGCTTAGCTGACTGAATGCCAGCGATCACAGATTAGATTATACAAGGGTTTTTGTTGAAGCTTCAGAAAACACTTCTTTGTTCACACAGTAAAAACTCTGCTCCGTCCAGTCTCATCGACTCTAAACGAACCTGTGCCAAACCGCCATTTCTGCACTGTTTCGGAATTTCATGTCATCGTTTTTCTCTCTCGTGGATGAACTGACTCCTTCTCCTCCACCTCTTGAGGACGAGGAGCCGGAAAATGATTCTGAGTTTGCACCGGAAGAAAAGCAAAAATGATGTCACTACAAATGGCGTGCTGATGTTTTTGACGTCCTTTACTCTGTCACGTGTTCCCACGCTGCAGCTGTGCTCCCGAAAAACACCAGGTCGGCTCCCCTGGCATCGTCAAACGGCAGAAATGGACGGAGCGTGTCCCTGGATGGCGTCAGTCTCTCGGAGGGTGAACTCCTGCTTCAGGTGCAGTAACAACGTGTGTGTGTGTGTGTGTGTGTGTGTGTGTGTGTGGCAACACAGTTGTCGTTTGCCCAGCGTGTGGAACGTTCACGCCTCTCCTTTATCTACTCAGGCCCTGAATGGTTTTGTGTTGGTGGTGACGTCTGACGGCACCGTCTTCTACACGTCCTCCACCGTCCGGGACTACCTGGGCTTCCACCAGGTACGAGCTGCGGCGTGATGGCAGCATAAATGTGTCGGAGGTGTAAATAAGCGAATGGCTGGTCTTCCTCTCCTCAGTCAGACGTCGTCCACCAGAGCGTGTACGACCTCATCCACGTGGACGACCGAGAGATGTTCACGTGTCAGCTCCACTTCGCCCTCAACCCCAGTGACGGAGACCCTGGCGTGAGAGGAGAAGGTAAAGATTTCACTGGGAATGCATGTAGAACGTAAACGTGGAGGAATTCGGCGGCGTCCACGTGCCGATGAACCCTGGAGGCAGATGTGGTGACGCACAGTGCGGAGACGCTCCTCAACATTTCACCTAAACATCATCTCTGCGCAGGCGGCTCTCAGACACTCTCGCCTCGGCACCTCCCCCCGGAGAACTCCTCCTTCCTGGAGAGAAACTTCTGCTGCCGCCTTCGCTGCCTCCTGGACAACACCTCCGGATTCATGGTAACACAATCCAAACACTTGTTTGACAGCGTGGAGCTGCAAGCGTCAAAAGCACATGTGAATTGGATCTCTGGAATGTTGATACAAAAAGATAAAAATACTCAGCTGTCCAGAACTCGTTAAACACTCGAGCCTCGGCATCGATCCTCTCACGAAGAAGCACGACAGAATCCCCCACACACAAGAAACGGAGGCACTTCTAAATGAAAGCATCTGAAGGCAATTTCAAACCATCTTCTCTCGAGCTTCATATGTTATTATTATAATCACAAGGTGAATAAAGTTGTTTGGGAAAGGGACCCACCAAAAAAACATGGCCGCTCGTGAGTGGCGCGACTGGACGAGCTCGTCGTCGCGTGCGCACCGTCAGTGTTGAGCGTCTCTCTTCGACCCGCAGGCTCTCAACTTCAGTGGGCGACTCAAGTACCTGCACTTACACGGAAACGGCAACGGGGCCTCGGCTCATCCTCAGCTCGCTCTGTTCGCCATCGCCACACCTCTGCAGAGTCCTTCAGTCATGGAGATCCGCACCAAGACCTTCATCTTCCAGAGCAAACACAGAATGGACTTTGCTCCTCTGAGCATAGACACGAGGTGGGTCCAGGAGACACTCCAATTCATACAAGTGTTGATTGTAATCGACTAAAGGAGCGTGACCCCTCTGTGTGTGTGTGTGTGTGTGTGTGTCATTCAGGGGGAAGCTGGTGTTGGGTTATACAGAGATGGAGCTGGTCACACCCGGCTCTGGTTATCAGTTCATCCACGCTGCCGACATGTTGTACTGCGCCGACAACCATCTCCGGAGTGAGTCACCTCTCCGGCCTCATCTATGGCCCGGCTTTTGTTTGTATTCTGTCAACATGGTCTCACCCTGCTCTGCCCTCAGTGATCAAAACCGGAGACAGCAGCTTCTCGTTCTTCAGGCTGCTGACGAAAACGGGCCAGTGGTTGTGGGTTCAGGCGCAGGCTCGGATCGTCTACAAGGGCGGCAAACCGGACTTCATCGTCGCGCGGCAGAAAGCCCTCACGTGAGCAAGCCTTCTCTCTGAGGCTCTCCTTCTTTTACCGGTGTCGTCCTTTCACTCAGCATCGCTCCTCGGATGCAGCATTAACACTGGCCCCCTGTTTTCCTGCAGGAATGAAGAAGGCGAGGAACACCTGCACCAGAGGCGACAGCAGCTCCCTTTCAACCTCACCACTGGCGAAGGCGTCCTGTACGACGTCTCCCTGGACGTCCTCTCCATCCCTGCTCCAGGAACCTCCGCGGCGGAGAAGCCCCTGGACCCCGCCTCCATCCTGGGATCCTTCCAGCGGCAGGACCACTCTATTTACACCCAACCGGAGAAGCCCAGTCCTCCGCTCCCCATCTTCTCCCAGCCGCTGGACGCGGACTCTGATCAGCCCCAACACGCCTCCCTGGAACAGGCCTTCCTGGACAGCCACGCTCTGCTCAGCGTGCCAGGTCAGACGCGGACTTCGCAGAAGCGGCTGAGCCCGACCGACCTCACCTCAGCGGCCGTGATGGAATCTCTGGAGCAGATTTTGGGAGATATCGGAGACGGGGGGATCGAGGGCCTGGAGGTGGAGGACGTGGAGCTGAGGGAGTGGGAAAACACTCTGCTGAGGATGAACAAAGAGAGAGAGGAGACGTCCAGGGAGATGAATCACGTGCTGGCTGACGATGTGTTTTCATACGTGGAGGAGGCTCTGAGGAGAGAGAGCGGGGGGCCGGTCCTCCGGGGCTCGGAGCAGACCGGCTGCGCTGTTTCTGGTCTGATCGGCGGTCTGTCCGTCCAAAGTGGCTTTTCCTATGATGAGCCACGGTGGCCGCCAGCGACGGACGTGTTTGGAGGGGAGGTCCCTGTCGGTCATTTGAATGGGGTGGGCGGCGCCTCGCGAGCTGCTTCCCAGCGGGCCACGGGCACAGAGAGCCTCGCTCAGCAGGGACGCTCGTCCGCTCTGTGGCCTCCGATCAGCCGCCGCCATCCTCACCCTGGTCGTGAGACAGCGCCACCTCCGCCGTGGCCTCCATCCTCACGGAACACAAGCAGCGCCCGCAGCATCCGTGAGTCTGGTTTAGGGACGATGGAGCTGAGTCAGCACTGTTCTCGAAACCACTCCGGTTCACAGCAGACTTCCGGGGGGCCCCGGTCTGAGGGCCCTTCGTTGTGGTGGCGACATCAACAGCAGCAGCAGCAGCAGCAGCAGCTGTCGCCAAGTCTTCACCATCACACACTTTCACATTCTTCACGCACACCAGGTGGCGTGAGCTCGGCAGCTCAGCCACCAGCACGGCGATTACCCGGCAGCTGCATGTATGAAAAAAGAGAAGGTCACATACCGAGCGCCGGGCCCGTTCTCAGCAGACAGAACGGGCCCCTCCCGGGACCCACGTGCGTCGGCGGAGCCACACATGTGGCGGGGACCACCACAGACACCGCAGCCTTCCCGCTGTCGCACACGGGCCTCCACCAGGGGGCGACGCCCGCTCCAAGCGCGGGTGTGGGTCACCCGAGCGGAAGCGACATGAACGGAGGGACGCGTGGAGCGGAGCGCCGCGCCGAGAACGGAGCGGTGAAGTCGCCGTTCTACTATTGGAACAGTGAAGTTCAGGTGAGAGGGATTTATCCTGAGTTCATGGGGAAAGGAAAAGTGATGAGTCATGTTTGTTTTCACTGGAGTGTGACTCAGATGTCAGGATCACCGCAGAGTTCCTCAGCTCTCACTCCAGATGGAGATGATTGGACCCCTGACTGTTCACCGCAGCTTTGTATCAAGCTGAGGAGTCTCTGTTAAAGGGCCAGTGTGTAGGATTGAGGTGACCGTGTCTCCCTCTCTGCTTAGGGTGTCAATTTTGTCGTTTTTGTTCTGTTTTGCTTTGTTTTTTTGTTTCAGTTTGATGATGAGATACGGGGGAAAAAGAAACCTCCTCCTCATTTATAATATAAATGATGAATTTCGCCGAGTCGTCAATATTCTGAACCAGGTGAAGTTTTTGAAAACACCACTCACATAATCACAGCCTCTCCGCTCTCGTCCTGTCCACAGATTCCCAAAGTTCCTGTGAATGGCGCCGTCGACCCCTTCACCTCCCCGGTCCGTCCCGCCGGAGGCATCAACCTCTCCCAGAACACGGCGCCGTAGCCTCGTCTGCCTCACGCCGAGGATTCGCCAGCGTCTCGGAGAGACGCCGGAAGAAGACGCCAGCGATGATCATGGACCTTTTCAACAAAAACCAAAACCAACAACCCTCTGCTGCTCCACAGTCCTGTCTTCATGTAAGTGTCATCCACCACAGATCTGACCACCTCATGACAAAGATGCTGAGGTGAAGAGAGGACTGATAATCCGACGTTTGCAGTTTCTCTTTTTGAAGTATTGGAATCATCTTTGGTTAATGATACACTAAACTGTGATACATTGATAGAAATGTATTTGAATCATTTTAAACATATCTACACTGAGTACACTCCGATGAGCTTTATCGTTTATTCTCCCAGAATACAGAAAATACAAGACTTGTAATAAAGAGAAGAAGGTCTTTTTACATAAGTGATCAAATCCATATTGATATAAATATTAGGACATTATTTATTTATTGGAATGCCACTTGGTATAACCTTGATAGATGCTTCATCCTGACGCTCATAAAAACACCAACTACATTATAAAGTCATCGGAGACCTGAAATTCTAAAAAAGAGTGAAGAGAAATACTTTCAAACTGAAACACGTCAAAGTGAACACCACATGTTGGATTCATGGAATCACCTCAGGAGCAGAGGCTTCACTTCTGATGTTGGACTGTGGATCCACAGTCCACTGTGAACTCATGTCAACCTGGCAGCTCCAATCAGTTGCTGTTTAATCTCAAAATCTGAAAATCACAAGGACAAATGTCGGGCTGGTTTTTTAACCATGTTTTGTAAAATAATAATTATTCTGAGTATTCTTATTATCGACATTATTACCATTATTTCCATCTTCTGTATGGGTCATGTTACACTCTGCTTTGTATTCTCCGTGTATAAATATAACCACTGGGGACAAGTCTAACTTATTTTTGCCATTAAAGAATTGTAACCCCTCTCTCTTAGTTTCATGTTGTTCTCAGCAGCCGCTCTGCTCCCGCGCTGTCGCCCCCTGGAGGGCTCGTGATTGTTTACAAACCGGGTCAGTCTCCGAGCTCAGAAATGGAAAAAAGGTGTCAGGTGTAAACACAGTGAGGACCAGGTTCAGTGGCGGCTGCCATTGTTATCTGTGGAGTATCTTGGACATGATGTCACATGTAATGTTTGCGTTCCTGCTCCTGCTCCCACATTACAACTCCTCAGAGACACCATGTGTTCCCACTAGACTTTATGTAAGCGCCACCTCTGTCTTCCCCTGACACAGCATATTACCTTCGCTCTCTCTCTCTCATTCAAGTATTTATTGACATGTTTTCTCCTTGAAACATCAGGAGTTCTGCTGAATTGATCAATCGCTGAGGCTGAAGACCCAAGTTGAGGATATTTCTTATATCTTTGAAACAATGTCTTGGTCCTGCACTGAAATCCAAGCTGCCCCCGAAGAAAAGGCTGACGGGTCCGTCTGAATGGAGGATTAAACACGGTGAAAAATAATGTAACCTGATATCACAATCAACCAGAGCCAATGTGAGGCTCTCACGCGAGGAATCCGATGCTCTGAAAGAGAGGAAGATGGCCTGTGAGAGAGAGAGAGAGAGAGAGAGAGAGGGAAAGGGAGAGAGAGAGAGTGAGAGAGGGAGGAAGCAGCTCTAAAAACAAACGGCTGCTCAGGGAGTTGGCTCATAAAAGTCAGTGAAAGGGAAAAGACACAGCAAACCATATTAACGAACCTTTGTGTGAACTTCCTGTCACTTAGAGGCCCGAGTCTAAATATTACCTCAGAGTGCGAAACCAGTAAATTTGCTCCATTCAAAACATCCTGCAGGCTTCTCTTCAGCGACAATCGTGAGATGCAAACTGAGCTGGGGGGAAGTTACACATTAATCTATTACTATTCGAAACGATAAATAGCACAATATAAGAGAAAGGTGGCGCAGCGTGGTGTGGTGAGGGAGACGCACCTGAACCTGGAAACTGCTGAATCACTGGCTGGACAGGTGGAGTTGAGTGGCCTGGAAACACTGGTCACTGGTGTGAAGATGAACTGAAAATAAAGTCTTTGTTTATATTTTGTATACATGCACTCGTGAAAACATCATGTCTCATTAATTGTTATTCCATCTCACAATAGAAATAATTGCAATTCAATTCCACACACTGAACCTTTGATTTAATCTTTTGGCATATAGTCCCAACTCACTATGTAAAAGCCAAAT
>JAFBJT010109217.1:0-49289 GCA_016785325.1 Chascanopsetta lugubris
ACAAAGAGGCGGAGCTTAAGACAAAGAAGACTTCGGTCTGGAAGAGACTCCTACTCTTTCTGAGTGTGAAGAAGTCAGCTGAGCCTCAGCTGCTGTGAGGAGAGTCACATGATCCATGATGTTTACATCATACATGACAACATGTGTCACTGTGCAATTATACATACACTGTGCTTTTGACTGTACACAGTTATTATTATTATTGATATTGTTAAGATAATATTGTGTGTGTTTGACTTTATTAGATGTTATGGTTGTGTCTTCAAACATGAGAACATTTATTCATTAAATGATTTATAGTTGGAAAATATATTTACTGTGTTGTTGTTTTAGTACAGGGTTACTCAAATACAAATCTTAAAGGGCCACAAGGAATGTTTTCAATGAGTCACAGGACCATCTAGTGAGGTCGGTCAGGCCACATCTGATACTACTGTAATATTCTCCTTTTCATTCAAAACAATAACAAAAATACAAACTAAAATAAAAAGTCATTTCCATTCTGCAACAAAAGTATCCATCTCATCACGATATATATCGATCCGATAATGATACTCACCAGATCAATACGCCCACCCCTAGTATACACGTGCTGACCCAACGAAAACACATAGTGAGGGAATAACAGTTTGGGGGCCACAAATAGACAGCCGGCGGGCCGATGCGGCCAGGAGGCTGCATATTGATGGCCTATGGTCTATGGTGTCAAAGAATAAAGAATAAAGAATAAATAAGTGATCGCAGGTTCAGGAAGTTCATGATCATGTGGTTTTTAAATGTTGATATTTTGCTGCGTCATAAATTAAACTAGGAAAACAACTAATTGAAGATAAATAGTTGAATAAAACAAAACATGACCCATGTCATGAAATGTCATGAAAACTAACATACATGCTAAAATCAAACCAAATGTCCTTTTCAGTTGAACAAAAGCATCAACACCTCCATAGATTCCTTCGATAAACAAATACAGTATATCAAGATATAATCAAGATCTCAAAGTGTAGTGAAAAACTATTTTACATTCAAAGTGTGTCGGTATCAAACACTGCTTAATGAGAGAAATGGCAACTTGTGTCTGTTGCCAATGCTCTGAACTTTGGCTCAAATGGTGTGATGGACAGGCGGACACACTGATGCAAGTGTTCAATCAAGAATTTTTTCAACTGGCTGAATTTATGATAATAGATTCATCAGTATGCTAAAATTGCCTCTCTGATCAGCAATGACACCATGAAAACATTGCTTAATGCTGAAGACCTGGATACTCCTGATTTCTTGGCTGAAAAGCCTCTGCCACAGACCTCTGTTTCTGTGTCTGGGGTCTGGTTTGGGTTTGGGGGTCTGCCCCCTCCTGCTCCTCCTTCCTCAACTATTTTTGCAGCTCAGAGTTCTCGCGAGGGAGAGTTGCTTTTTTATGTTTGTGTAAATTGGTGGTGTTACCACAGTGGCGAATGGCTTTCTTGCACACATCACATGTGGCAGTGTCCCTATCAGCTGCAGTGAATAAAGTCCACACAGCGCTTCTCTTTCTCTCCACCATCACAGGCAGCTCTCAGTGCCCTGATTCTCGGCTCTCCGGCAGAGCAGGGAGGGGGAGGGGGCAAAGTGTGCCTGAGTGAGCATCAGAGAGAGAGAGAGAGAGAGAGAGAGAGAGAGAGAGAGAGAGAGAGAGAGACAGACAGACAGAGAGACAGAGAGAGACAGAGACAGAGAGAGAGAGAGATGTAGTGTTTGCACAGACAGCCTTATAGGTGCTGAATCAGGTGAACACTTAGAATATGTTTGACCTTTGACCCAAGGAGACAACTCCACTGATGATCCAGGTGAAAATATCCAACTCCACAAAAACACACATCTAAGCCGCCCTCTAGCTCAAATCCAGCATCTCTGGGTTTCATTCTGATCCAGCTCTTCACTACATGTCATTTAAAAAACAACGAGAAAATATTTAATATGGGCTGACCTAAGCCCTGCCTCCTTTTTGAGTCCTCATTGACAAAAAACAGAGGGTGACTGGATGAGGTCAAGCTTCAGCTAAAAGTTCCTTCTATCTGTACACTTCATACAAAAAAATTCATCTGGAAAATCATTGTCCGGATACCTGAGCTGTGACCATGGTAACAACAACCACATGACAGGGTAGGACAGACTCACACTGCTCTCAGTTCAGGTTCTGATATTACAGTGGAAATCGGGTTCGGATGGAAACATGTCGCCCTGACTTCATTGTGAGTGTGTGTGTGTGTGTGTGTGTGTGTGTGTGTGTGTGTGTGAGAGAGAGAGAGAGAGAGAGCGAGAGCGAGAGGGAGATTGAGAGTGTGATGGGGAAATCAATATTTCATCTCATCAGGTATTTATCTGAAGGGCCATGCAATAAATAACATGATGGATTGTTGGAGGTGAGATGATGGAATGTATATTACAATAGGTGACACACACACACACACACACACACAGAAAGGGATGAAAGAAGATCTATTAAAACTAACATCCTCTCCGTGTCTTTCTGTTCTTGAGAATCCTGTTTGTCCTCTTAGAGATAGAACCAAATCAGACATACGCGCAGACATGCAGACGCACACACACACACACACACACACACACACACACACACACACACACACACACACACACACACACACACACACACACACACACACACACACACGCACGCACACACACGCACACACACACACACACACACTGTAGCAGTGGGTAACCCTTAGTAATCCCCAGCCCTCTCCGTCTCCCCCTGGCAGCTGTGTCACCCCTCCCTCGTGCCTTGGTGTGTACTTCCACATGAGTATGTGTGATCTCCGAGGGATTGAGCAGCATCATCGCTGACAGTGATGATGGCCGACAGATTATTACTGGCTCTGTGCACTCAAGCACACGTATGGACGGTAGATTGATCCACAGCGTGCGTGCCGGTTGGACGTGTGCCGCCTCTGACAACATGGGGAGGGGAGAAATTTGTTTTTCGTCGACTGGCTGGGAGAATCTTTCCGATATTTCTGATGCCTAAATGCTTTTGAACAGCCTGGAAAAATTCACTTGATGGATTGAAGGGAAACAGACTCAGACAGTGACAAGAAAAACAACCTGTGTGTGTGTGTGTGTGTAGGTGAGTGAAGGGATGTGGAAAAAGAAAACATTCAGGTTACAGTTGTATTGAGAGCAGAATGTTCCTGAGCTCCAATACAAAATTGTTGCGCATGTGTATAGACATTTTCATCTTAAATAACATGCAAGAAATACATTAAAGTGCAGTGCGTAGGATTTGGCAACACATACACTTATAGAAAGATCAGTATTTTTTCTGCTTCTATCAATTGTAAGGAAACAAAATATAACCTGAATCTTACACAGTGCACCTTTAACAATAAAAATAAAAATAAAAGACAAAAAAATAGATTTATATTATAAAATTAAGTTATTTAAAAACTAAAATATGTAATGAAAACTAGATTTTTAATTTGGTCTGTAACCCTTCCACTAACATGGAGGAGGTTTACTTTTGACTTCGCCAATAATAATAATAATAATAATGATAATACCAATAATATACTAATAATGATAGGAAATGATAATAATGATAATGATCGTGATAACAATAGCAAAATAAAACAATTATTAGTCAGTAGTTAAAGAAATATGTCTACTAGTACTAATACATAGGGAGTGAGTGAGAGATTCCCTGCTCATGTTATCCAGGCTCTGGCTCAGCAAACAGACCAGTAGCTAAGCTCCCTCCCTCCACATGCAATATAGCAGCCAGTTGGTCAGCCTGCACTATAGTGCACTGACAGTCTCTTGTGGTCTCTTACATCCAAGCAGCAAATCTCAGTCAGGAAATCAGCCATGACCAAAAAGAAGGGAGTGGGAACTGTGAGAGGACAATTGCAGATCTGAAGCCCCCAATGAGGCACAGATAACATGGACAGGTGGGGGGAGTGAATAAGACCCTCTTGACCACAAGGCTTTGGCAGTTGACGTGCCTTTGAGCAAAGCAGAGAGGTGACTTTGAGGAGAATGTTTTTAGTTGTTTTTTTTGTTTTTTTATCCGTGTCTTGGGAAATTGAAGCAACATCAAAAAAGATAAAATCACCCACGAGCGTCAAAGTGTGAGATTTGCCTCCTGGAGGTGACAGCAGTGTGAACAATAATGTGTTAATCAGTTAAAGTAGAGGTGATGCTTCTCCCCTCTTGACAGAATCTGCATTGTCGCGTGTTAAAGAAGGAACATTCAAGGGTGGCATGTCAAACCCTGACTGCAGTGGACAACCACTGACGGTGTCTCTCAGTGCTGGAGCCTTTCGTAGAAACCAGAGTCATAATCTGTATCTGAGATTAAAACTGTGCAATGGGCTTTAATCCCTCTACTCACATGCACACACACTCACCCACACATACACACTCACCCACACAGTGATGAAGCCCGGCAGCACAAATCCCACTTACCTCAGCTCTAAAGCTAGCTTTAATTGATAGCATCCCACATATCTCAATGGAGCTGTCACCACGCCATACTCAACAAACCTAGACACCTTCATCACATTCATTCATCTCCCTTGCACATCTGTTCTCGACCTTCCTGTGATCTCTGCTCTCTCGCTGAGGTCACTCCGCTATCTGTGCGGCCACTGCAAAAAAAAAAGGTGCCATCAGGTGTGTGGCTCCCCTCCCTTCACATCATCACCCGACTCCACAGATTAGCCGACGGGGCAGTCGGAGAGCCGGCGTTAAACCAAGTCGTGGACTTGTCGGGCTCATTTGTAGCTGGGCGCCAGGCGCCCGAGGCCACAGAGACGGAGCGTGTGACTAACGCTGCCTGTCTGTAACTTTAAATGAATCAAGGAGAGGCGCCCACAGCAAAGTGTGATTAGATACACAGCGAGGAGCCAAGTGCGATGGCTGCAAGTGTCCACAGTGAATGCAGCGGGTGTGTCATCCGACACTGGACGACAGTTAGCAGCATGAGAAGTCATGTGACCGACACATGACCCATAATGCACAAGATTACACAGGCAGGGAAAACTGCAGATAACAAAAGTTCACTTTTTTTAAATGGCTTTTCAAATACATGTAGATGCCATGAATATATATGTCCTATAAACAGACATACCTAGGATGGCCACTAGTGCGTTAGTCCAATAAAACCAAACAGCCCCCTTAAATATAAGTATACCACATCCCTCCACTGAAATTAGGCAAAGTAAATCCTGGAAATAAAGTGCTATAGGTAGTAAATAGGAATGGTGATGGATAGATATAAAATGTATGTAAATTGCAAGTGTATTAAGTTAATCATGCAGCTCCTTGCTCTCTGTAATTTTAATAATTCACTATCTCTATCTATGGAATCTGATTACATAGACCCCTGCAAATCACAATGACTCATGTCCCCGACCATTATGAACTTTTAAATAGTGTCTAATTGAATCCACAATCAAATTTTCTCATGTTTCTTCTTTAAATGCACCTATTATTTCAATCTGTGCCTTCTAAGTGAGTCTCTAAAATTTTTATCTTGCATGACATTAAAAATCTTGAATCTTGTCTCATAATAACCATATTATCCCATTTTAGTTCCCCCGTCTTTTAAACTTACTCCAACTTATCCTACTGCAGAGATGCTTAAGATAATAAAATAAGCCCTGCTCCCTCATGCCTCTCACTGTGTCCTGGTTGATAAGTGGTTTTCCAAATGCTCTCTGAGAATTTAAAGGATCTGGCTCCAGACCAACTGGCCTGCAGATCTCAGGCAGGCGGAGTCAATATTGTCTTTTAAATCTCCTCTAATGACTACATTAAAAATTTCAACATCGATGCGGTTGTCTTTTTTTTATCTTCTTTTTTTCGGTGGGTGACTTTAATGGAACTCACAAAGCAGGCTCTGATTTATTGGCTCCTGGGCCGTGGCAGGTGTTCTCCCGCTCTGACGGCAGACTGCAGGTGAGAGGCGGCGCTGCACAGGAGAGGACGGGCGTGATTTCAATGCCATGAGTCTGCTGTGGGTCGCCTAGTTGTATCTGATGGAACAATCGCTCAGCAATAATTTGCCCTTCATGATGGAATCAGCAGAGGGACATTTAGCCTGTGGGCTCCTGCCTCTGGGGCATGAATGGAACAGGAAGGATGTGAAAATTGAGTATATAATATATTCGTAATCATCTCATTTCAATCACTAATTACATCATTTACTGTAATTAACACCCCACACTGGTTAAGAGTGGTCAAGAGGGTATCTCGTAATGTGTCATCCACAATAGAATATGATTGAAACTGGAACAATGGGCAATTATTACATTTCTATCCACGTTCCACCATATCATCTTTAATCTCATAGATGCTAATTGGGTGACTATGACTGAGGAATATGTATAGATAGAGTATATGTACAGCATCTGTTTGAGGATGTCAGGCAGAGGAGGGGGGGGCAGTTCTGATTCATACCATGTGGCTAGTTGTCCTGTAATCAGAAGGTTGGATGTTCGATTCCAGCGTTACCCATCGTATCCTGTATGCATGAGTAAACTCCCTCAACACCTGCAGTAATGATCTAATGGGGTCATGGACAGGGTCAGGGGCCCTGCAACCTAATGCAATAATGCAACATTTGAAGTCAAAGTGGATAAGTAGTATTTTTAGAGCTAATTTATATCTAAAACTTGAAAGGAGACATTCTGGAAAATAAGACCCAAAACGAAGAAATACAAAATAGAGAATGACAGTGAGGGCTCCGCACTCTTCATTTCACACTGCGATTAAGTTCCTGAAAGAATAGAATAGAGGTGTCTTCACTGCAGCTGTGTGGGGACACACTGTGACAGCTCCACACTGTTACAACACAGATGAAAGTCTCTCTCCCTGGACTCAAACTCCCAAGTCATCAACAGTTCATCTTCTCATTATCTGGGATTTTTTTTCCAGCTATGATGTCTGGGACATTTATCTATTCATTTAATTGCCTTGCTGCTTTAACAATTAATTATAGAAATATAATCGAGAAGGTTGCGCAGAGATGAAGTGTAGAGCATGAATCTCTCATTATTTTTTACATTGACAAAGCTAATGTAAAGTAATGGTTGTTCAATATGTGCCTCAACAAACACTGTGATCTCTGATTAGGACAGGATGCCCAGTGCATAACAGGAGACACAGGAAGCTAGAAGCCAAGGCTAAAATGAAGCTTCCATTGAAAAAAATAATGAGCATCAAATCATTACTTCAGCGTGAGGCAGAGCCGCTGACAGTTTATTTTTCACATAATTTAAGATTTGAGTCGCTACCATGAACATTTTGACCTTGGTGACGATCACTAATTTCATTCTGCGGATAAAACTGTCTATTTTACATGAGCGGAAGGAATTTATTAGCATTTCATTACGTTAATAAAAGTCATTTTCACTCACTTTTACCATATTGCATTTGTGTGCAGCCGAGTATTTCAAATCAGCAGAGGGAGCTGCTGAAGCATTCAGTGATCGATCATATGATGAAAATATATGATGAGTGAGTTTGGGGTTGAATTCCTTTTTTTTTGTACACGGAGGAAAACAAAAGGGGGACAAGCCATAAAGTCGTTGGAAGGAGCTAATTAAATTCTTAATTAGTGTGTTTGCTGCCAGCGCTCAGCAGCAGCCTGAATCTAATGGACTGCACATAAGAAAACACAGTCATCTTAAATACTATGCAAGCAACAGGGAATCAAACCTGACTTTAGTCAGGTTAGTTAAATTAAACTATTTTCAAAAAGATGGATGAGTCATTGGATTTTCCTTTAACTTTTCTTTGAAATCTTCTCAGAAAAATAGCCATATTCAGATTCATGAATATAATTCATTCAGATTCATGCAATTCCCAATTCAAATGCATTTTGTCACTGTGACCTTCACATTCAACACCCAACACTATTTAATAGCATTTGTACTAAAATGAAAATATTCAAACTTCTGATACTAAAACTTCTGATGTGAAAATACATCGTTGCTATGGTCCACATGACAGTACAAGTACACAACTATACCTCAGGGGTGGAAATAAGGATCATACAAATACAAGACATCAACTGGGACCACTGATGTTCTAGAATCAGAAATATGAGATATAGACAATATAGACAATGATGTTGTGAACATATCTAAATGGCTTTTTAACACTTAGACGATAAGATACATTTTCTGAGAACAGCTTCAGGTGCAGCGACTAAACCTCAGAATCTACATTCTACATATCAAACACTCTACTGTATCTGTCAGTACGTGACGAGAGATTCCTCAGCTCCTGTTGACAGGCTTGATCGATCTTGCCAACTCGTTCAGCTGCAGCTAGAAGCTGCAACATCTTGCACTGAATACACACCTTGAGGCAGCAACACCAGAGACTGGACAAAGAACACACAACGACACACACTCGGAAATAAATAAATAAATAAATGAATAAGAATGCAACTACACCGAGCGGCTTCTTAATGCGGACGGAAACTTTGTAGTAAAGTGTGTAGAGTGTAGGGATGTCATCAGTTTCCTCAGATCCCACTGAGAAGAGTGAGCAGCACAAACACACTGACATAAATGATGGATATTCTCTAATTGGGGCGACATCGCGACACAGCGATGAGCTCACATGCTTCCTTCCTGTAGACTCTACAGGAGTTCCGACTTATTTATTGTAGCTTGCTCTACAGTGTAGAGCAAGCTACTATAAATAAGTCGGAACTGTTTGTGTTTTGATGTTAAATCCAGTAAAAACCCACTTTGCTCTAATTTCTCCTTTCCTGAGCGGGTTTCCCTTGGAAGCTCGCCCGCCCGCTCTCCGAGGAGCTGACATGCATATAATGAAATCAGACAAGAATAAAGGATCATTTTATGAAAAAAGGAAAAAAAGAGCAAAGATGTGTAACTCTATAATAGTAGTACAAACACTCACTGGGAATGCAGTTGGCTACAAAGGAATTTTCCAGCGTGGTAATTGGATAGATAGGTGGGAGCCGGTGCGGAGCTTACTTGTTTGTGCTACGGTTACGGCGCTAATTAGCGCTAAACAACACGCAGCCGCTACAGTAAAGCACCTCATTTCATTTTCTATTTGGTTTAGTTGTGAAATGAAAGCAACTTGTTGAACCAGCTCTTCACCGGAGCCATTCGGTTGCGCAGACATTGGTGTGGCGTTAGAGGCTTTAATCGAAAGAACCAATTAGCCTTCAATACAATTATCTTACATTTATAACGTGGCTGAGAAGGAGCACTTTCACACAGAAGGGCAGCACTTCTGTTGGGGATACTCTCTCCTCGCTCTTCTAGAAGATTAACCCTGTCGGGTGCGGCTCCGTGCATAGAGCTGCACTGGCAACTGACCTGAGATAGAAATGTAATTACACTTAAAGTACACACTCTAGCACGTGAAGTAGCTTTAAAAAAGTTATTACTGTCATTATTATAGTAATGACGCTTGACATTTGAACTGCTACAGTAGAAATATACTGGAATTCGGGCCACATTCCAGTATATTTACAAACTGGCTGCAGTCGGCCCCTGAGCCACAGTTTGGACACCCCTGCTTTAAATGATGAGCAGGTATAAAATGACAAGGATGCAAACAAAGTAACAAAACTTTGTCTGACTGAGCAGATTTAAAAACACAGGAGATTAAAGTTATTACTGTAGTTTATGGTTGAACTGAGCTGCTGTGTCGCTGCCTGTGCTCCATCCCTCCCCTGCACTCCTTTTCACTCCGTCCCTGTCGGCACAAGCCTCTGAATCACGATCGCTTCATTTGCCAAGTTCTAGAAATATATATAGACTATATCCGATTATCACAGAGGTGTGGGGAACATGTTTCCACAAATCTCACAAGAGGCCTGATGTAGCGGATACGAGGCGAGAGACTATAACAAGGAATCTGAAAGTGCTGCACGTGCCCTGGAGCTGCTCTGATTCAAGCCGTGACCCCGACCGTCTCGGGAAGCTCCGCCTTAAATAGAAAACGCATTCGAGGGAAAGCAGCTTAAAATAGCTGTAATTTCCTTCTCTGGGATATTTTTTTATGAAAGAGATAGAGAAATGCAAAATGTTTGACTATGAGAGAGCGAGAGAGAGCAGTGCAGGTTCGGAGCTAGAGAATCAGCTCCTGAAAACTCCTGGAGAAGCTTCCAATGTAGGAAAATCCTACATAAAACCCAGACTTTCCGTTTTCCTCGTCTTTGTTTTTTTCTCCTCCCGCCGATCAAAAATAAACATTTGTATATCCAGAACTGTCAAGAGGATTAATGTGTTCCCGAGGTTGGGCCCGGGGGTCTATGTGAATGCTACAGTGCACATCCTTCACATCCCTGTGAAATGAAAACATGGTTTGTTATGTTGCTGCTTGTTTTCATCGGCAGTCAAAGTGACCGAATTCACATCGGTGCACAGTTCATCTCAGATGCATTTCCAGGTGATGATAGGAATCCGATTTCCATCGTGTCATATCCTGTATCAGAAAGGAGGAGGATGGACGACTGAGATTACTGCCCTGTGGAAATATGCCTCTTCTATCTACATCTCCACCTTTGAACACATATTCTACCTCGCTATGACCTTTGACCGCCGACATCTAATCAGTTCATCTCAGAATCCACCTGGTCAGAATGTGGAGAAATCCCGCCCATTGCAGAAAACGGCAGATATGGTCAAAACAAAGCCACCAGGACTTTAAGCTTTGACCTCAGACTTCCAAAATATAATCATTTGACACATCAACAAACATTTGTGTACAATTTGAAAGGATGATCTCGAGTTGTTCTAGAGATAACGTGTTCACAAGGCTTCAATCTGACATCCTGACAGCTTCATAATTTAAGGCGACATATCCCAGATGTTATAAGAAGCTATGACATCATCTAAAGCATTGCCACGGTACCTCAAAGATTGTTTACTGAGACACAAACAAATGCCTCAATTTGGCCTTTATTTCTCAGAATCCAACATCTGGATCCACTTAACATCTGCCTGTTGGTTTAAGACGTCACGTAATCTCCTGGAACTTTCAGGTTGCAAGATTAAATCCTCTTTCTGTGTCGAAGTGGATTACAAACCAGGTGAAGTTGGATTTCACAGAAAATCTTGGGAACTTCCCCTTAAAGTAAACTCAGAGTGAACCCTTGCACGTGACAGCCATTCACCTGCACGTGACTCCGCCTCCCTGTGGCTCTGCGCTGTCCTTCACTGTTTCTTTTTAGGGCTAATCTGAGTTAAATTTAAACTTTTGATTTCTCTCGCCCTTGAGGAGATTCATCGAGGAGCTGTGCCATCGTATCTCCGCCTCCGAGGCCACAAGGAGAAGACAACAATTTAGAAAGCAAACGAAGGTGGATGAGAAAACATCTCCAGCCTCTTCGTCTAATCCGTTGTAGCTCTTCAAACGTCACTCGCTGGCTTTCATGTTTCCAGCAATCAGATAGTAAAGGTTAACAGAGAGGAAGGAGGAAGAAAAGCAAACACAGGCACAAAGCAATGGAGGCTCTGTGGCCGAGCTACCCACCGATGAGTCAGAGCGCAGCAGTTTTGCATGGTTGCAGGCGGAGTCAAGGGTTAGAGAACAGTGACATTTCAAAACACGACACATTAACACTGCGAACACAAGAGTGTCACGATAAAGGTTATTAAAAGCACAATGAAGACGCAGAAGAAAGGAGTTGTTCACCCCGAGCTCACTGAGCATGTGAGGACTGTGTGATCGGAAATTGGTAAAAGGTAAATACGCCCTGAGGCAAGACAAGATACTAATGTTTTTTTCTAAGTCCAAAGGCGGCTCAATTTTCGAATAATCATGAGGAGGGCAAAAAAATATTGGTGGCACACAGTCGAGATGACAACGCCTGACATTTTCACACAACATAAGTGTGCAAGTTAAAAATGGCGCAGCACTCAGGCTTCTAAGTTGTGAGGCTGAGATACAATTTGCTCCCATGGAAAAAGATGAGAGACCTCGGGTTGGAAAATGTGTCTCAGGCAATTTAAAATATAAAAGATGAATTTTGTCCAGAGAGAAGATACGGAGAGAAAAAAATGGGCAGATGATGGAGAACATGAAAATTCCACACAAGATAAAAGGTACGAAAAGATATTAGGCTTCTTACTATCGTATGATTTCTATGCACATACACAACAAAGTATAACAAATACATGCCGTGCACGTCTTTATAACCTTTGAAATATTACAATTAATAGTTTGCTCAGGAAAACAACTTATGTATTAAGTATGTTAGTCTCTATCTACTACTAATATTGATATTACAATCACGAGTGTAGGTCAAATAACAATGAATCACATTTCCTGGTTAAAGGGTATGTGCAGGAGATTTAGGGCCACCTAGTGGCATGTTGTGATTGCAACATGTAGAAGTCACCTCCAGTGACTCTTGGGCAGTGTTGGGAAAACGAATACGTTAGAATACTCAAGATTAGTTTTTTGAGGTAAAGAAAACATGTTTGTTCCTAATGAAAGTATTTTGTTACAACTTACTTTTAGAAGTAACTTTCTACATTTGCTGCTTTTAAATCTATGAATCTTACAAACAAGATTTATCCGATGGAATAACAGAAACAGAAAATGGCATCTTGTGACTCAGAAATTGCAAAGGGCGAGTACAGTCAGTGAAGGCACGTGTACATAAATACTATACTCTAGTTTCTTGAAGTGATTCCACAGAGCGCGTTCACCTGTTCACCTCCTATCATTACAGGCCATTTGTTCCCTGCACTTTCTCCACTTTGATGAAAAGCTGAAACATGTCATCATCGGCTAATCTAGATATGACCTTGTCGCTCAAGCTGTGAGGGCTGCATGAGTTAGGATGCTAGTTGGGAGCTTGAGTTCTTGGTTTCAAATATTAGAGACTTAGCATCGCAATCAAGAGGCTGTGCTGGACATTTGATGCTCGGCTCTTTACGATGTCCACGATCGTTCGTGAAGACGACACCAAAGACGCTGGTTATGCTTTCAGAAAAAAGTCGGAGGAGTTACAGTGCCGTCGTATCTCTGAGGGGCCATTTACTTTGAGGCCACTGAACGCCCCCCCCCCCCTTCCCTTGGCCACAGTCTCTTTCTCACTCAGGAAGTGTTAGAGGCAGCAATGCGGCAGAATGTGTGAAGTTAAAAGCGAGGAAGAGAGCGGTAACTGTGAGAGGATGGACAAGGATGAAAAAGGCTGCTATAAAAAGCTGCTGCTACTGCCGGTCACTGACGGTTTGTCTCGACGGAGAGATTCTGTCTCGCAAATGACCTTTGTCCTCCTTCGGAGGAGGGTTGCGCAAACACGGCGACTTTGCAAGGTCATTTTCTCGACGTGAAACTCACAATTAGCAGTTATTCACTTATCAATCAGAATGCGTTCTTAAATCCTTCTGTAGATGACAACAGACAATGGTGGACCCTCAACTGTATACAACAAACTGCCATTGATAAATAAATAATCTAAAGCAGGTGACACCATCTCCCATATGCATGTTTTGAATTTATTGCTGATTAAATGTATATCACTGCTGTGGCTCGAATTAAAAATGTGCTTGCAGTATTGCATCCAGTGGAGCATGAATACCTGCAAGTATCAAGTCTCAAGCTGCAGAAAGGCGTAAAATATATAATTACATGGG
This sequence comes from Chascanopsetta lugubris, assembly GCA_016785325.1. Classification (NCBI taxonomy): domain Eukaryota; kingdom Metazoa; phylum Chordata; class Actinopteri; order Pleuronectiformes; family Bothidae; genus Chascanopsetta; species Chascanopsetta lugubris. Next base: position 13,641 of record JAFBJT010109217.1, read on the forward strand.
CTTTCATTATTATTCAGGAAACGTCTCGATGGGATTGAAGCTGCAGCGAGAACAAGCGCAATGTCCTTTAAAATCCGCCCACTGCCGTCACCCAAGTGGGTTGTGACAGTGGGGGAGTGTGGCTCCCTGTGAGAGTGAGACCATTTTGAGAAAAACATGTGTGCCTGTGTAATAATTTACAGTATTCTGCACACTGTACAAATCCCTCAAAGCAAACACATGAGCAGAGGCAGCTCTTAATTGTCAGCAGCCATAGAGTCGGAGCTCCCTCTAGGGGCAGGGAGGGGGACATGTGCAAGTCAAAATCGTTCAAATCTCAAATCTCTTTTACTTGACAGTCACATGAATGTGTACGATACCAGAGAGGATTGGACCAATCAGGAGCTGAGTACTAATCAATATTATCCTCCCACACCAATTTGTGTCTCTAGAAAACCACGAGCAATAATCAATATCGTCTGTTAGTGTTTCAAGGCAAAGGTTTAACAACAATCAGCATAGACATTCTACTTCTGGCACAACTCTATTAAAATGCAGATTCATCGGTTTTTAGTTGATGTGCTCGGAGGCAATGTGGAGGAAAATACTGTAGCTATGCTCGTGTATAGATCTGAGTGGGAGGAGTAGTAACATATTTCCAGGGTTTGTGAGATCTGCTAAAATTTGAGTGGGTGGAATGAAGAAGGCTTATACGTGGTTTTATAGGGAATGTGTTTGTCGTCTTGTGGTAGTGAGTAGACTGTCTTTGTAGGTGTGTGCGTGTGTGTGTTGCTGTACTGACTATTCACATTTGTATCCTGATGAATAGGAACTTCCCTCACAGACCCTGGGATGCTCCGGCCTGGTTGTCACTCTTTGCCCCAGTTGGTTGGACTCGCACTTTGAGGGACGCCTCCGTCTGAAGCCCATTGCCTTCGACAGAGTAATTTAATGTCACCAAATATATATCTACATTTAGAAATATAATGAAAGAAAGAAAATGAAGTCTCACAATAATATTTGCTGAATCGTTTATTCAAGTCAAAATGACATTTGTACTGAAAGATGTTTGTTTTTATCTTTATCTTTTTACTTGGAAATCTACAGTTAGCATTTAAAAGCTGCATTCAGATTTTTGAAAAATCACTCAAATAATTACTTTTTTACTTTTCCTGTCAAACAATTGCATATTAAAACAATTACAAAAAATGTAAATCTTAAAAAAATGACTATTGTTATTACATATCAAAAGTCTGAAATTATGAAATTGCAACTGAAATGGGCCCAGTATACAGTGACAGTACTAATGTGCATGTTGAAGAGTCTTTTTCTGGAGCTATGAGAGGCTGAAATAAAAAACAAAAAACAAAATCTGCATTATTGTTTAAATATAGTATGAAAAAGTTATCATCATACATTATTTGACAGAGATGACAACAGATTAAAGAGTCTCTCAGTTTGTTACAGTTCACAGGAAGGTCAAGGTTCAATGTGCTCATCCATTATCGCTATGTTTGGTTAGTGCTGAGCACTTCCCCTCTTCAAACTAAAAGTACAACATGTTTATTGGACACTCCAACTACTACCTACAGTGTGTGCGTGTGTGTGTGTGTGTGTTTGTGCGGAACATTCATCTCTTTGATTGCGTTGGAAGAGCTTCCTCTAAGTAAACCGTGTACCTAAAATGTTATAGCTGCTTCACTGTGAACATATGAATAATATTCGTCTAGGTCAAGTCGTGCCAGCAGACTCACTGTACCTGGCTGAGTGTCCTGTGGTGCTGTTGCCAGGGGCAACCAGGGCTTCGCCAGATAAGAACTGCGCTCTGATCATCTCGAGTGTCAGCTGGACTCCCGAGTCCTCACACCTGCCCAGAGATAAACACAGATAATGTGATCATCGGGGCTCTTACTTGAAACGTGCGTGAAAAAGCTCAGGATGTGAGGCTCAATAGCTCGGCGTGGACTCACGGGTCGTCTATTAGCGTTTTCAGATCGTCAGGAAGCCCGCTGAGTCGAGGAGGTGGTGTGAGTGGAAGTATATCTGTGCAGTAGTCCACAAACCTATGGGGGATGACACACAAAGTTATTTTTCCCCTGAAGAGCAAGGCCACACATTACCAACTGAGATAATGGTCCAATACACGCTCCATCTTACTTAGATGAAAGCTCGGCTTAGGGTTGTTTGAAATCTTGGTTCGAAGTGGAATGGTAAAAATAGTCCAGAGGACGAGCTCATATCACTCTCAGGCAAAAACACTCGACAGGCCACATAGGTTTGCTTGGAGAGGCAGAGCTCTGCTGACTCGTGGTATCAATCCGAACACGCACTTAATGATGACAGAGGCATGGCGGCGTTCACAGACGTTCAGTCACCATGTGCGAATGATGACATCATCCCATGGACAGCGCTGGATTTGGTATTTGTTCATTGGAAAGCAACTTGCATTTATGATTACCAAGTGTGACAACAATTCCAAGGCCAGGTGATACACAAGCGGCAGACGGATGAGGTCAATACAGAATTGGGAAAAGGTGCAGTTCACATGGTGGCCACTTGGAGCTGGCTCCAAAAACGAGTCAATTCCCATAGACTCCCATGTTAAAATGGTTAACCTAGCGGTGAATTAAACATGTGTAAAGCCTGAAATGTTTAAAGTTTAGGAGAACTAAAACCAGTGGCAGTTTAGTGATTCAGTGTGGCTGTAAAATAATTACACTCTGCACTTGCAGAACTGCTGTTTGCTGCCAGTCAAGATACAACTCTCCTTTTAATCATTCACACGAGTTTTATAAGGAAAACATTCCTGTCCCTCCTGCCGTCAGGTTTGTTCTCATCTGCTATCATGGTCACCAGGCACAAATCATATTGCTCGCGTTAGTGAGATAACCAGGGATGGTGTGGATGTAACCAGTGGAGGCAATGATGGAAAATTAATGAGACTGAGCAGGGAGGCTGGAGGGAAGTCGGCTCTTGCATGAACAAACAACAGATACGGTGCAGATCAGTGCTGACAGGCATAAAGAGAATATGCCACCACGCCAGGCACCTGATTATGTAAGACAGGGGGGAAGGTAAGAGGGAGGGGGCTGGAGTAAAATCAAGATGGAACCCCATTTCCTTCCAAGACAATCAAATTCAATATACGTGAAATGATTTTCTGCTGAGTGTCAGGGACACAAAGTGTTTTTCACACCTGACCTGTATTCACTGTGACAGAGGCAGGAAGTGCCCCACAAACGGAGCATGTCAGCCCCATGCTGTGCTCACTAATGCACTACATCATAACATCATAATTTATTCACTGTCTGTTTTGGATAACGACTGAATGAGTTATTGTTTCACAGTGGAGGTGAAAACAGTATTTGGTGATCTTGGCCTCTGTGTGACCTTGAGTCTCAGATGTGGTTTTATTGTAATATCCCCCAATTTAAGTCCAGTGAGTAACTTTACAAGGCACAAAAGGTGATGAAGTCACCAAAACCTTGTAAATCAAGCAATTTCTATTCAAATCAACTCTTTCCAGAATCAGATTAATTTGCTGATTTTTGATCCTGCAAAAAATGAAGCCTTGAGAGCTTATTTTGATTTTGAGGTCATTCCTGTCCTTCACTTGGTTGTTTTGCATAAAAACTATAAAACGGAATTTTAAGAATGTTGCGAGCATTTTAGAAAGCAAGATAGTATATTACAAAAGAAAATATTGTCATGTGCATTGCATGTAATCTAGAGATAATGTACATCATAGATGTATATGACTGATGAATATACTGTAGGTACTATGATCAATGTACACTATCCATGTTGCACCCCCAAGGTATTTAATAAAAAGCAGCTAGTTCTAAAAGTGTCGTGCAAAATATTATGAGAGCGATATGACTTTTACTTGACATCATGCAACGTGGCAGGTGCACCTCTATGGAGACACGGCTCTTCCCCTTTATTTTAATGCAAGATGACATGTTTTAGTAAAGTTGTGTGCGAGATGATGAGTGGAATCTCGAGCTATTAAAGTCTCATGTTGTCCCACAGCTGAGTGGTTCAACTCCCAGCAGGGCTGAATCATCTACTGCGTGTGAGCGCAGCCATTTCCTCCCCCACCACCGATGCCATGATTGCAATGGCCGCCATGAAATTCCCACTCTGACCTACTGCTGGGATTATTTATGAAGAGGGGCGGCACATGGGTTCAACTTGACATACAGAACAATAATTTAATTTTGACATTTCAATTCCTTAGTTTGCAACTAGAGGGTTATAACTTCAAATTCTGCACATGCCTAAAATATGTATGATGGATAAACCACTTACAACTGTGGAAACAGCACATGTAAACATGTGTTTATACAGTATGATCCTGCAAGGCACCAGTGGGAGTTCCTCAAGGACCAAAAGCACTTAAGGGTGGTTAATCATGTGAACCTCTTTGTGGATGCAGCCTGTTTCAACTTCTGCTCTCAGTATGAAGTCGCTTATGTTTACTTTGTTTAGCCAAAAAATAAAACTGTATACAGTGATGTAATAATAAAGGATAGCTGACCCTGGTGGTGAAGATCAGACATACCTGCGCGGAACGGAACTGCTGATGGGAACGGTTTGGTCGTATAAGCATTTCATGGTCACTCCCTCAAAGTTCTTCCATGTCATAATCCCTTTTATCACTTCCTGTTTTTGGAGAAGAAAAAAAGAATTGTCGTAACATCTACAACGTTTACTATATTTCCAAAAAAGGTCTCTGAACTTACTTTATGGTCCACTAACTTCTTCTGAGTGTGTAGCGATGGTGGTTTGGTGCCACGAATGTCGCTCACAGGAACATTGTACCTGCAAAGATACGTTTTAGTTTGATGCTGGATGAAAAAATGTAATATAGCCTTGTGGATGATGGTATTCACCTTGGCAGAGGGCAGAGGTGGAACTCCAGATCACTCTCCAGGTATTTAGGGAGGGGTTTGTACGCCTGCAGGCCTGGAGCTGGATTCTATAGCACAATATCAGATAGCTCACATATAACGTAGAGAAAACACACACACAAGTTCATCTGTATTCACGTGGGAGGAACCTTACAAAGATTCGGAGAGGGTTCGCAAAAACAGGTTTGAGCAGATCATCAGGAGCGGTGAAGCTGAGACCGACGGCTCCCTCTTCACTTCTTTCACTTTCCTCCTCTGATTTGGCCTCCACCGACAGAACCGGGGCTTCGACCTCATCCTGGAAGGCAACACAAAGCCAGAAATTAAGCCAAGGAATCACACTGGACATTTGCATAAACCAAAAACTGTATCATAAGTTCTATAAAGTTACCGGAGCTCCAGTGCGGAGTGGTCTGGCCAGTGTTGTAGGAATATAAGAGGTAAAAGCCTCCCAGGTGGAAATAGGCTGGTATCCCATGAGTTTATAGTGCTGAGGAACCTACAGTGACAAATCAGCATGAATAAACAACATTGGAACAATAGCACAACATGTTATAATACTCTCATTGCATACAGCACATAACTCATTTTCAACATTAAAAAAAAAGAATTACTGTTTTACTCTATAGTGCATCAAAACATTATATTCTTTAAATATATGCATACAAGGTGGCATATATTTTATCAGGAACATTTTTTTATTGTTAGTGTTCAGAACTTTGAAAGGAAATTACTACAAAATACTCAATTACAGCCAATTATATACATACACACAATGCCAATGTGATATGTAAAATATACATATATATATATAAGTCAAAAGGGTCATTCCACTTCATTTTTCTTGTTGGAAAAACTGGCTAGGGTTATCAAATGGGTCACATGGCAAGATGTGTTACAAACAATATGTCTAAATGAAATGTATTCTACTTGATATTAGAATCATGTAAGAAATGTTGCAAAAGGTAAGTTTCACCTTTAACAGTCACCTGAATTGTATGTAGGTATATATTATAAAGACAGAGTTTGAGTGTAAGGGCTGTGCTGTACATGGTGTATTTGTTTACGTTCAGTGCTGCAGGGCAGATACTTATATACGTTGATTTGATTTTGATGTAGAAACGAGCAGCTGTCGCAGAGGAGGACACCTACTTGAAGTTTGAAGAAAGGAATACGTGTTGTCACCGTCACATCAATAGGAGCCACCGGCACCGTGACCAAATTACAGTGAGCCTGGAAATATCAAGGAGACAAATGATGTTATTTATTGGGTTAAGCGGCAAGGCTTCTTCTCCACAGGGCATCGTGGGGATAGTGAGACACAATCCAAGCACAGGGAAGCAGAGATACTTCTCTCTGATTCCACACTTACATCAAAAAGATGTCTTTCAAAGCAAAAGTAGGACGGTAGGCAACACGCATTTATTATATATCACTTCATATTGAGGAGAATTTAGGTGTTAACATGACAAAAGGATTTCCCAGGAAATGAAGAAAGCTCATTAGGTTCAAACAGTCTCCTATTAAAGACCGTGAAATATGCATGACACTCACCAGAAGGTCGTCTGCATCTGAGAAGGCAGGAGGAGAAAATGGGGTGACTTTATCTAGTGGGATCTCCACATCTCTCAACATCTCTTCAGCTATTACATAAAATAGAATTTGCAAAGGTCAGTTACTTTTATAGTGTGAGCATATATACATAAATGCACATATATGTATATATATATATATGTATATACACACACATTCCCCACAGCCTCATAACAACCTGGGGGGATTTTACCTCCGGAGACAAATTCAATGAAGCGAACATGTACTTATGTGACATAATGAGATTATCTCTGAGATCATTGGATTATCTAAACCTGTTTTCGCCGAGGGCGGCATCCACGTGCTGTCAGCCGACGCTTTCTTCAAACACTCCAGCCTCCGCATCGCGCGGTACCTGGTCATGACCTGCAAGAGAACAAAACGCTTTCACGCCACTGTCAAGCAATAAGATGAATCCCGATTTCAAAACTTAGTAGACATTTCATAAGGTTTTAAAATTAATTATTCTGACAAGGTCCGAGACGGGAGCCACGCACTTCATTTTCATGCAGGAAGATGGATGTAATCTGGTCAAACAACTCTCAAATCTCCTGTCATTACAACAACAAACACAGCTCTCCTGAATGACATCTTTTATCATTGTGGTATCAAATATGGCAGAGAAAGGATTTTCGTACCTAAATATTTACAATGAGTTACATTGAAATTAGTGTTTGGGTTCAACAAATCTTCAAATGAAGGCTTTAAGATATTTGTAGAAAAGTTGTGATGATAATCTGCATTAAAATGATCATGAATCCTGAAATAAAAACAAAAAGGAGCATGTTTAGCCCATTACTTCCACATTTTAAGTATAAAAACGAGTGTTCCAGCCATTTTCCTCTCCCCACATATGAATAACAACCCATTAGGTCAAAGCAGCGTTCAGCGCAAGCACTAGTACTTTCTTATTCTTCCTGTAGCTTTAAGAGGCCACATGAGAATACTCTGCTTTTACTGGAATACACTGCACCCGGGAAAAAATGGGCTGTACAGTAAAGACTATTATACATCAAGTGTGAGGAGTTTACACTTGGCTGCATTAAAGGGACAGGGCCTGGGGGACAGCGGCCCCTATCCTGGGGGAGGACAGAAAGTATGTGTCGGGCATCTCTGAAGCAAAGCAAATGCTCAGGCATGTGCGCAGCCGTACATGCACCTCAGTGACTGCACAGTACTCGGGTGTGTGTACCTTGTGTACCGCGCGCAGGAGCGCCGGCAGGGCTCTTTGTCTCGACTTTCTGTGGAAACCAGAGAATGACGAGAAGGATGGGGATTTCTCTGGGGGCTGGAGGAGGTCAGAGGGACAGTTATTTGTGAGTTCATGTGCTCCATGACACCGTTCCACCGAGTGCATGGGAAAAGTGGAACGTCATGAAGCCTCGGATTGACAGAAGACAGTCGAAGTGATGGTAGATTGAATTTCATTGCAGAAATCAGTGAAAGGGAGGTTTCATGAGTAAAACCTTGTTGGAGCATGATATCTCGATATAGCATGATAACACAAGGATTAAATTTTGTGCAGCGTTTCATTTGCTTTGCAGAAAAAAAGGCACATACACAAGCTCCTGCTTGAAATTCACTGAGTCATACTATTGTGTGTGATGCTTCAGGTAATTTAGCAAAGACAGGAAGTCCAGTGAAGCGCGGAAAATACAGAAATAACAGCTTACACAACCAATGATGTGTTCACGTGGAGCGTGATTCATTTTCATGTTACTCGGAGAACTTTTCCAGAATATCAGAGACATATTATAAAAGAAAATCTGAGATTGTACTGAGAGTACATTTGTAATGTTATGAGACATAAAATAGAGATTTGACATAAATAAAGTTAAAATATGAGGGACAATGTGGTATTTTTATACAATCAAGTAAAAAGAGGCAAATTACAAGGATTTAAATGGATCCTAATGTTCCACTGTACAAAGCTAATGAGGTGAAATATGAGTTATTGTGTAAAAGTAAACAAAGGTAAATATCTTTACCTGTCCAGCCTCACATGGCTCCCGTGTGGCGACAGATTCAGGTCGTAAAATGGGAAATATATCGTCCTCTTGTTCATCATCTCTTTTGACCTAAAAACAGTTACCAGTACACATGAACTGCACTACACACTGTGCTGCCCATCAACATCAGCTGTGCTAATTACTCCCACAGCACAGGTGGGGGTCTCTGCTGAGTCACTGTCAAAGTTCACAGTGCACTGTAGCTGCAGTGGATAGGTCAAAATCATCTACTTTAATAATGTGTCTAATGAAAATAAAGCTAAGGAGGAGTGAAATCAGGATGTTAAAGTAATAAAGTTTTTTTTAACAAAGTGAAAACAAAACAAAAATTCAAATTCAAAAACTTGAATAATTCAGGGACAAAATATTCCTACAATTTTATTCTACATATTTAAGACAATATTCTTTACTGATTCAAATCCAGCAGCCGTTTCTTATCATACAACCTATAGGAGAGGATGGCAGCCCTGACTTTCATAACAGAGTTCTCATACAACAGCAAAGGTGATATGCGGTTGTAAACTGTGTGTGTGTGTGCACATTATAAACAAAGCCTGCAGAGAGGAGGTGGAGGAGGAAGTGCTGTGAAGTGTCTGAGAGTTCTGTTGACTCTTCAAATAACTTTCCAGGAGTCGTATATCACTGCTGATGTTCATTTGGCTGCGTCTACGTTTCAGTCACACAGAGATTTATTGTAAATGGTGGAACATATTGTGAAGCCAACAATGCACCAGATGAAGCAGGTGATGGGAGACACTGGTATGAAAATTGTAAATAAGTGTTGGCTTAAACAAACAGTGGTCGGATTATCACCAGCAACTAAAATAACCTCATCGCCAAAAGTTCATTTAGTTTCGTATTTATTTTTATGTCTTTTTATTTTATATTATTTATTATATGTTATTATTATAAGTATCTTATTTTGTGAAATTGTTGTCCTGCAAGGCTTCCATTATGATTTCCATGATTCCGGACAGTAAAAACTCTTACCATGTAATCATGTAGTTCAATCTCTCTCTCCTCCATTATTTCCTCCCTGCTTTGTTCTGACAAGGGACCTTTACCTGTATGAACTTGCCTAAAAACATGAAAAATATAAACATATATTGAATTTCTTAAAAAAAATAAAGGTCAGTGGGCTCTCAAATGACTAATGTAAGCACAAGTCGATAAAATATAAAAATTCTACAAACATCTGAAGAAGTTTCTTGAGAAGTACAGTATATATGAGAAGAAAGGCCTCAAGCGCTGATGAATTATTGCTTGTTTGACTTGTTTATTCAATGTGCGTACCTAAAAACTTACTCGTAGATCTTGTTTTCAGTGTTTTGATTTAGATTTTTTGGGACGTTAGTATGTAATCAAATAGGAAAATAAATGCATTTATCTCGATATTCATAGGAATTGATCGTGAACTGTAACTTTTACCATTTGTGTTGATTGGTTTGGTCCTCGGCCATGTTTTCCTGAACTCTTTTCATGCAGAGAGCTTCCATAATCTGTGCAGTCTGCAGACTGTCCATACTGCCACAGGACATGGCTGAAAATAAGACATGATGTAAAAAGGAATCTGAGCCGAGAAGATTGTGTCTGATCTATAACACACAGGAACAGATCTGATGAGGAGACGTGTATGTCACAAACAAATTAAAGAGAGTGGGGCTGTATCTACCTTCCTTCAGGGCCTTGGTGCTGAGTTTGTTGTCGTGTTGGATCAACATCTTTGCAACACCTGCAGGGGTAAAGATGTCCAACCCCGGCAGCGGCTTCACATCATACCGGAGGAGAGAGAGATAAAAGACATGAGAAGAAGATTCAAATTTCTAAAAGTAATTACAAGTAATGCCAGCACAGTGAAAGTTACTCCTTCCATCTTGACCAGAGCACCAACCTTTGATTTGTCCACCTCCTTGGACAACTTGTATTTGATTTTACTCCGAGCAGGCACCGGGGCTGGAGGTGAGGGGTTTTTGTGTTCTGAGGGCACTTCCTCTCCATCAGCTGAGGTTTTCTCCAATTGTCTATTAGGATAGAGAAGTTAATGAAGGTAAAGCAGTTAACATGGTGGAGTTGAATTCAAATCTAGTATATCAAGTTCAGACAACAGATTTTATAACAACAGACCCACTTTCCAGGGGTGAAGCTTTAATACCTGAGATATGAACAGGCCTGAGTCTGTTCATCAAAATCCCACACAGACATGTGTTTGACCAATGGTGATTGAGCCTCAGCTGTCAATCAACCCATACTTGCAGCATCAAATGGCTAATTAAAACTAAACAGAGAGTAATCATGAAGAATCATTTATTTTGATTTCATGTCCCTTCTTCAACATGGAGGAGGCAGACTTTGTGACAAATATGTCACCAGCCACCAGGGGGCAAGTGGCCTCACTTCCATGGAGTCGTCATGCTGCCCATCCTTATATACCATGTGTGTAGTTAGCTAAAGAGACTGGGATAATCAGTTATATACTGATGATCAAATATTACTCAAAATAGCTTGTATGAAAACCAGTGGAGTCCGATGGGAAACTCATGGAGGAACACTAACTGTGGTATACAGTTATATATATACATTTCTTAATTTCTCCCATGCACAGGGCCCATGCTTTGTTTAGCTTCACTGGAGGGAACAACAAACGGAACAATGAACCTCTATGTGCTGAGCATCCATCGGCATATCCATCTTGATATCAGTGCACCAGCCACCCAGCTATTTTCAGGAATTATTAACTCCTGGTCGAGATAACGCCAAGACCGTGGAGCGGGTGGAGCTGCTGCTGTGTGATGGATGGCCCCCTCTTACTCATGGGAATGGAATTAAGCATCGGATTTTACACAATGGCTGGAGAAGGAAAATGGGAACTTCTAATCGGCACACCAGCCACTTTTCTCTGGCTGATTATGTTCAGCACAAATACTTCTGATTGTTCAATTACCCAACCTGAGAGTGGAGGGGGGACTTTTTGCTCCATTTTCTCAGAACTCGAATGGAGAGTCAGTCTATTATGATTTAGTTGAGTCGAGACACGGAACAGTGACATGCTGTGATCACCTGAGGGCAGAGTGAGGGGCGGAGCTCGCGGTGACAGTGCACAGGTACGGTTTGGTGTTGAACTGCTCGATGACCAGCTGCATGGTGACCTGCACGGTCTCATAGCGGAGAGGACTGAAGGTCACTGTGAGCTCCACCTCGCCGCTGGCAGGTATCACTCCTGGAGAACATAAGGTTAAAAAAAATTAAGGTTAATTAGAGGTGAAAATGACAGGATGTAAATCAATCAGTTTTTCATAGACACTTTTTAAATATACTCTTAATTCCGTTATGAAGTTTACTTATCCATCGACTAATATAGTTTTTTTTTTCCTTTGCATCAATTGACATGTTTTACTATTGTGATTATTTTTGTGTAGTTTTATTTTGGACTTTGAAACTTGCTGCTTCTGTATAATATGTTAAATTACACTTGATCATTTACATAGTGAGTGTAGATGTCGGCCATGTTTTTCCAGTGTGAGTCAACAGGACGAATATAGAAAGGAACCAACTACAAATCTGATTCTCACAAGCAGACGATCATTTATATCTTGTCTTGTTGTTGTGCCACAGCTGTAACTCAGAGCCTGAGAGCCTGTTCCGTCTTGTGTTATGATGCTTTGCAGGCCAGTGGAAACTAGACTCATCTTTCAAACTCAACGGTGACGTATCTTATACACAATGCAGGTTTGAGAAAACACAGCTCAGCCACAAGGGATGTGCTTTTATTATGAAGGCTTAAAAATACTTGTATCACTGGAGAAACTACATCTTATAACGTGACTGAGAGGCACCAAGGAGGAAAAGGAGAACAATAAGAAGCAGCTATATCATGTGCGAAGCAATAAGACTGAAGGATTTCACCTGTGAGGGGATGGATGGAGAAGGCCTCATGGGGCTGAACGACATACACCTGGAACTTGAAGTCAATGGGACAGGTGCATCTCAGGGGAATCACGTGACTCACACTAGAGATGATTTCAAGGAGAGAAAGATGAGGATATTTTTTTATGATTCCGCACCAACGGGTGAACGGAGGTATGATCGCTTGTACGGAAGAATACAAAGAGACAGGAAAGCCCTGGGGCAGACAGGAGGTCAGAAACAGTCCAATGTGGAGCTCACACACGCTAACACGCATACACACCTTTGTCCGAGAGGGACAGCTGACAGGTCGATATGGGGAGGGATGTGCAGGTCATCGATGACAGGGTAAGCGTGAACTGGAATTAACAAGCTCTCTTCCCCCTGGAAAACATGCAGGTGGATTTGAGGAAATGGTGGGAAGAGGAAAACATGTTGTAGGTTGAGTTGTAGTTTTTGACGTCCTATATGGATCATTTTGTAAATACAAAGATATGAGTACTAACCTTACACTGAACCTGAAGACTATCGTAGAAGTATCGCCACTCGTTGGGACAGAACTTGATCTTGAGCGCGTAGGCGAGGCCGGGGATGAGTCGACACTTTCAAGGAAACACGCATAGATTACGGTTGAATTGTCACAAACATATTTCCGCACAAATGCACGTACATGCGCTACAGTTATATTCAGGTCAGTAACTTGGGAGGGAAAGAGGGGATAAAAATACCTTTTTGGTGTAAGTAGTCTGGAAGTGCGTGGTTTGAGTGGGGAGGATATGAATATTCAGAACTTCAGATGAGACGTTGATTAGTTTCTGAGGGAGAGGAGGAGACAAGAGTTTCATTCAATCACAAGTGCTTGAGAAAAGTGTTTCCATATTTCTCATGTTTACATCTAATGTGCCAGAGCTCATCATGTAAAGAGGCGTAAAATCAGCCTCCATTCAAATCAATCACAAGAGAGGAACTTATTAAGGGGAAGGAATTTTACAATCATTTTAATTTATTCATTTTAAATCAAATTTTGTAGCAATAACAGCAGCAACATTGATGTCGATGTATTTGTAGCACTACAATCGATCCTTAACAGCCTCATAGCAAGCTTTACTTTTCCATATATGTCCATACAAGTGTGACACAACAGACTTTGTTGATCTGCACAATCACAGTTAAATCAACTTGTCCCTGCACACCTAGTGAATGACTCTTATTGGCACAGTAAACCCTGATTAACTCCAGTGTTGGACGCCGAGCATGTTGCCAATGATGCTCATCACACACTGTGATGAATCAGTTAGGAGAACCAGCTCTCTGAGCACACTCGGTCCGCACATTCATTCCATTTGTTCTCCATTTACTGCATTACACTGCCCTTTTATAGCTATTGTCTAATCGTGACTTTTGTGTTTGTTTGTATTCCACATTAAAGAGAAACTAATACGCTCCCTTAAGTAAGAGATGACAAATTACGCTCACGGCCGCTATGATATATATTTAGAGATTCGTTTACTCTGAGAATGGGGGAATTCAACTGATCGTTAAAAAATGCGAGTAAATTACAACTTCAGCAACTCTCACCAGAGTCTTCACATAATCTGTCTTGAGCTCGAAGCCGCTGAAGTGAAGCTCTTGAGGCTCTGACTGGATCCGTCTGTTGCTCTTCAGTTTGCCAAAGATTTCTGCAAGAGAGGAGTGAAGAGAAATGACTAAAAGTAATTGGTGTCTTTCACGTCTGCATGGGGCAGATAAATATGGCTGATGCACTCTGTTGATATGTACTTGTTTCAGGCAGGCGATCAGGGACGATTCTGCTCCGGTTCTCCTCCACCAGCTGGTTCAGGGGCAGAGGGGTCCCCCTCCTCAGGGGCTCCGAGAGCACCTGAGGGCCAGAGACGGCCACCTCCATCCGGGCAGGAGAGCAGGTCAGGGCTCACTCCTCATGAAAGAGACGACAGACGGCTGGAGGACGGACGGCTGAGGGGGGAGGAGAAATATATCATATTTTATAAATGGTATGATATTCTATCATTTGTGAATGACATTTAATTCAATTTGTTCAAAGCGTTTACAAGCGTTTAAAATGGACGATAACAAAACAGTACAAAATAAAAAATAAAGTATGAAAGTCAATGAAATTAGACATATATGAAGAACATCAACATGTGTGCCACACACACACCTGTACATTGTGGCATTGCCAGGAGAGCTAACAAAGAAGCTAATAACTAGCATAATATTAGCCAGTAGCTAGCAGATGCTTAATCAAACTCACTTAAGCTTAAGTAACGGCTACACACTGATATTGTCCTTGTCGTTGACCCGAGACGTTGGGGCAACTTGACTTAACCACTAACTCGTTTCAGACAAGCAGGTTCTCGTGTTTTGTTGTTTGTTTGACTTCGATAAACGTTAGAAATAAAGATATTCACAGGTTCGGACTGAACGGGTCATTTACCTGAGTGACAATCCTGAGTGTTACACACAAAGTGGCGTCTTCGTCTAAACCAAATATGGCGCAGAACGAGCTACAACCGTTTATTTAATCCAGTAACAGTCCCTCCAGCTGTTGCTTGGCGGCCGAGCGCTAGGTGTCAAGGGACCGTGTGCAAAGTGCAACATCACAAAGATACTGCAAAGAAGATCCAATCACTCAAGTGCACACCGTGTCATTACCAAAATCAGTCAAGATATTGTAATGTGTGTATTATAAAGGTTAGTTTCTGGCAGGAAAAAAATAGTCACTGTTTGTCAACATTGCAATACCTTTGATGTAAAGATTTGAAACACACGCCTTTCACTGAATGCCTTTGGTTGTTTGCATTCATGTTACCCGAGATCATGAGACGTATCTCCCTCTCCCTTCCTTCCTCTCCCTTTCAAAATTAAAGAAGGATATTTCAAAGTGACTGATGTAGTCTGACAACGAGGAGACTCGTTGCATGTTAAATACACTTAGGCTGACCCTGCACGTGTCTGGGGGTGCAGCTTTTCATCATATGATTGCCTCGGAGAACACATCACAACATCTTGAGTGGTTGTTTATGTTCGGGTGGTGACACCTACATTTCTCTTGGTGGTGTTGAACCTTGCAGACGGTCCCTCGGTACTCAGCTGTTGGCTGCTAAGCAAAAACTGGACGCGTTACCAGAGTGAACATCGTTCTCTATCTTACAACGTTTATAACGAACACACGTATATGCTTTAAAACTGTAATGCGACTGGAGTGTTTATCTCAAAAGTCCGAATCTGTAACTGTCATTATAACTTCACCGTGTTGTTTGAGCCAGTCACTTCTGCATTAGTAGCTTCTCCTGTTTTGAATGGGAACGGTCCAATCAAACACTGGTTGCCATAACGACAGCGGGGATATCGAGGAAGGGGCAGGAGGAAGAGCCCCATAGAGATCATGATTGGTCAAGAGCCTGTTTATTTAAACCACATGAAGGTCACCAAACTAAGATGTTAGACTTTCTGTTGAACTTTCAAAATAAAACGTGCTGCGGTTAGATTATGAATATTCGTCCCAATTAGCTGGTGTACATTTATTGTAAAGGTATTTTATAAATCAATATTTTATTTGCTCCATCTGAGTTATAAAAATATGTCATTGTTTTATGACACTAATGCAAGATCTCCTGCAACCATGTGCAAAAAGGGATTTAATTTGAAAGTGACAACAGGATGCTCCCCTGAGATTTCATCCCACTCTCATAAAATACCTCAATTAGATTGTGTGTTAGAGTGTGACTGTCACACCCTGAGGACACCTGTTTGATCTTCACACCACATACAACTGCTGCACGGCAGGATGTGTGTATTTCTGGGCTATCACAGATCCAGCCCCACTTCTGGACCATGAATGGGATTAACAGGAAACTGTTTGGTGCAATGGAGAAAGTTGGATTTGTTGGAGTGTTGCTACTGCCACAGGTGAGATAACAGGAAATGCAGAGGGTTAATATATATATATACATTTTTTAAAAGACAGTATTTGAAAAAGTTTCTGTCTGTTTACAGGCACAGTCCTCCTCAGGTTGTCAACCTCATTTCAATTTAGTGAAAGAGGAGGAAAAGTGCATGAGGGATGTGTTGCTTCATAACTCTCACAAAGGTGAGTTTTTGAAATGTTAGATATTCTCTTAGAAATAATAAATACATGTATTTCTACTGAATGAAAAAAGTCGCATTGAGAAAATGCTGCTGTGTGAAAGGCATGAATGGATGTTTTTGAGTTGCAGAAATGTGGTGCAGCAGTGTATTGGTGCTCCCTTCTGGCCAAATTATGTAATGCATCATTGCAAAATACACGAATGTGATAGTTCTGCTTGATCTGCATTTTAGAAAATAGCACCATTATTTTCACTTCTATTACTTTTCTGGTGTTTTTGGATTTTTTGAATAAACTTTATATGTATATACGTTTACATACTTTACATTTATTTATTTATATCTGTGAAGAAAACAATGTCAGTGTGCACTGCAAGGCAATGTGGGATGATCTGAACTGCTGGCCTCCTGCCTCTCTTGGGGAAACTGTCTCTCAGCCGTGTCCTGATTTTTTTAATTCAGAAGGTGAGATACTACACACACACACACACACACACACACACACACACACACACACACACACACACACACACACACACACACACACACACACACACACACACACACACATAATGAGAGGTGGTTTGTAATCAGTGGGCCATGATTTCCACATGGGAATCTGGATCACTATACTGCTGCGCTGCATTTAGGCCACATTTCTAAATTATGTCATTATATGGAGTGCAGACTGTCAAATCATGAGGTGCTGAAAGTTGTTTCCCTTCACCTGTTCAGTCCTCAGATTCCTACCTGTACTTCTATTACGTGACGACCATGTATACAGCT
This sequence comes from Chascanopsetta lugubris, assembly GCA_016785325.1. Taxonomy (NCBI): domain Eukaryota; kingdom Metazoa; phylum Chordata; class Actinopteri; order Pleuronectiformes; family Bothidae; genus Chascanopsetta; species Chascanopsetta lugubris. The sequence goes on from JAFBJT010109217.1 coordinate 30,931, forward strand.
GGATACACACTGTCCCTCATCTCCCTCTCACACACACACACATAATGCAAACTCCTATTATGTATACAACATCACAGGGGTTAATTATTTTCCAGGGAGTCGTTTGTATTCCAGGCAGATTCTAACACTCAAGGTCTTTATCCAAACGGCCATAAAATGCTCCCATGTGTGTATACACACACACACACACACACACACATCCAAGTGCTATATTTACATTAGGACATGAGTGATTGATTATTGCTCCTGATCATTGTGCCTCTCACAGGGACAGTAGGACGGAACTGCACTGCCGGTGGCTGGACTGATCTGCTCGTCCCACATGAGGATGCTTGTGGTTTCACTTTCAATGAGTCGCTCCACTTCCTTGGAGAGGTGGTTTGTAATCAATGGGCCATTTTTCCACATGGGAATCTGGATCACTATACTGCTGCGCTGCATTTAGGCCACATTTCTAAATTATGTCATTATATGGAATGCAGACTGTCAAACATGAGGTGCTGAAAGTTGGTTTCCTTCACCTGTTCAGTCCTCAGATTCCTACCTGTACTTCTATTACGTGAGGACCATGTACACAGCTGGATACACACTGTCCCTCATCTCCCTCACCATTGCCATCACCATCTTCTGCCTGTTCAGGTAAGACACTTGAACGTTTTGCAGTTTTTTGCATGTATATGTGCAGGATTGCACACAAATGACACGACTGATTGTCTTGAGAAGTTGCTGGAGGGAGGACGTAAAAGGCCAATAAATAAACAGTCAATCAATCCAATAATTGTAAGGCAAGATTTCTGGAAAAGAATGTACTTATTTAGGAATACTGCAAAGATACTTATTTTTTTTGGAATTCAATATGTGATGTTAAGGAAGCTGCACTGCACCAGGAACTACATCCACATCCAGCTCTTCATCTCCTTCATCCTGAGAGCCATCTTCATCTTCATCAGAGACTCTCTGCTCTTCGCCAATGAAGAGCTTTACCACTGTGACTTCTACCCGGTAAGAGTATGTATACCATTTTCTACACTTAAATCATATCTATGGTGGCCCTGAAGTTCAAATCCTGTTTGTCCCATAAATGAGAAGCCAGATTTATCATTATATTGTCTTGATTGCATATTTGTGCCCTCTACTCTTGCTGTTGTGCTTTCCACCTTAAGTCCACTGAAAAGATCCGTCTTCCTTTTGTTTCGCCATAAGATGTCGCCACTGTTAGTTCACTCCTTCTCTTGTAACCCCGGGCGACAGGTGGTGTGTAAAGTCGTGCTGACGTTCTCCAACTATTCCATCCTGGCCAACTACAGCTGGCTGCTGGTGGAGGGCCACTTCCTGTTTACACTGGTGAGCCGCTCTTTCTTCTCACTGAAGAAGCACCTGGTCTGGTACATCATCCTAAGCTGGGGTAAAGAGACAAACATATTATTATTATTATTATTGTTATTATTTTTGTTATTATTGTGATCATTATCATTACTGACCCAAACATATTCCCCTCACACAGGTTTACCAGTCATTGTCATTGTCTCGTGGGGCTGTGCAAAGTATTTTTATGAAGACGAAGGGTAAGTATGGTGAAACGTGTGTCTAACTTTAGACACACATCACATATTTGGATTTTACAATTATATCTTATCTGTCACAGCTGTTGGGAAACCAGGAGACATGAGTGGATTTGGTGGATACTTCGAGTGCCAGTTCTTTTAACTATATTTGTAAGACGTTTCTCTTCTTTCCTTGAATTGATCTTGTTTATGTTTACGTTGGTATATCATGATCAAAACAGAAACATCTGCCCACTTAGATCCAGATAGAACGTCAAGCTTTTGATCTCAGGTCATTCATCAAATTAAAGTTGTTCATGTTTTGGCACTGACCGCTGGTTGCCTAGCAACCTCGCATCCGTGTCAAAACACCAGAAGTCACTTCAAGTTAAATGAAAGTGAGGCTAGCAGTTTCCCTGTGTTTCCGCTAAGCTCCACATTCCGCATACAAACATGCAGACTTCAGTGTTTTCAAGAACGTGTGTTCAAGCTGTGTGAGACAAGTGACACAATCATTGTGTTGTTGTCATTCCAGATGAATCTCATCTTCTTCCTGGGCATCCTGAGGATCCTGGTGAGCAAACTGCGGATGCCGGACGCACAGAGAAACGAGTTCTGCCAGTACAAGTACGTCTCTTGAAGTAACATCGGCAAATATAAAAGACGTTGCATCACAGTGTCTGTCTCCTCCTCCACCAGGAGACTGATCAAATCCACCTTCTTCCTGGTGGCTCTGTTCGGTTTGCACTACATCCTCTTTGTCTTCCTGCCGGTGGAGGTGAGCAGCCTGGTGTTTAGGATCTGGACATTTGCAGAGCTGGCCCTGTCGTCCACTCAGGTACGTGGATACCGGAGGAATCCACTCCAAATCATGAGAAATAGAAAAACCCTAATGACACCCGTCTGTCTGTCTGTCTGTCTCTCTCAGGGGTTTGCCGTCGCTGTGCTTTACTGCTTCATGAACGGAGAGGTAAGAGACCCGGGAGGTTTTTTTTCTATATTTTCAATTGTGCGGTAACTCTGGGATCGATTTCAAATAATTGCAGGTGCAGCATGAGATCCAGAGGAGGTGGAAGAGGTGGAGGCTCACTCGGCACCTGCCCTCGCGGCGCCGACAGAATCACGGCTCCATCAGCCACAGCACGGCCCCTCACACCCAGGTCATCCTGCTGCCCTGCTCTCCAGGAGGCCTGGGTACCCTGGGGCTGCCAGTCGATACAGTGGAGCTGTGACATGCGTTGATCACCGCCTCTCACTATATGGACCATCACACGCTCATCTGTTTTCTCCTATTCTTTGTTTGTCATTTGTACTGTTGTAAATAACGATTCTTCATTGAAATATTATGACCGCTGCGTGTGTCTTACACACTGCTGCTGTTGGACCATGCACGTTAAAGTGATTTCACTTCTAACTGGAGGTTAATTTCATGGATAGTTGGAAGAAACATGGTGTTTTTAAAGGGCAATTGCAACATTTTAAGAGATTTTCTATCAATACACAGGACAGCGTTGTTTAAGGTAAAAGCCTTTACAAACGAATGAATCAATGACTGACCCCAGAATCAGAGCAGAAGCAGATGAAGAGTGAGGCAACATTGTATCTTTAATTCCCACTTGTAGTTCTACAAACGGGTTCCATGAAACAGAAAAAAACTACACAGAATGAAGACTTATGGCCAGACCACCCTGAACACTAGGGCCTCACAGGGTCAGGCCTGGTTAAGAGAGTGCCTCAGAGCAGCAGGTGCTGGAAGCCGGGGGCAGCTGTGGCTGAGGGGTTAGAGGAGTCATCCTCTAACCAGGAAGTCAGAGTCTCAGCTTGCCTTCCCCAGTCCACACGATACTAAGCCCCACTCTGCCCCATTGTGCTAATGGATGAGGTGCGACGCAGCATGAATGTTTGTGAGTGGGTGAATGTGGGTGAATGTAAACAGTTCTGCAGAGCACTTTGAAACAGTGTTAGTGAAACAAACAGAATCTAAGTAGCAACTCCGTATTTCCCCTTCAGATTCTCCACCAGCTGACAAAAGAGTCCCATGGCTTCTTCTTTGGTCAATCCTGAGGGTTCACAAACACAGGAAGCAGCGTTTACAACATGTAATGTGAAGAAAACAGTTAATAAAATGTTTGGATGAGCAAGTGCCTTTAAATCTCACCTTTCCTCGAGTTCCATGCATCCCAGTTTGCTTTGCCCACAACGTCCATCATTCCAGGACGCTCTGCACATATTAAATCATCAGTGTCATTTTAGATTAAAAAAAGAAAAGTTTATTGGAGGTATTATTAAAATAAAATCATTCAAACGCAACAGGAACTAACCGATGTTGATGTCACCAACTGTGGCTTGCTTGAACAAACCGTGAAGAGCAGCCTGCTCATCCTGATTAGGTTCCTCCTTCAAGGTCTTCACCTCCTCCGCTGCTTGCGCAAATGCTTCCTGGTGGAGGAGACGGAGAAAAGTTCAAATGAGTCAGCAACAAAATCTATATATCTTTGTAAATGTATCATTGTAAAGAATTCTAGTTTAATTCCAGTCTGCTGTATGTCTTTTCAAAATAAAACAATAACTTTGATGCCCACTTCCTGTCACTGTATACAATATATCGAAGTGCATTTGATTTCTGTCAGCAGGGTAAATAATAAGTGCATACAATGTTTAGCGTATCAACCTCTACACACAGTAATAATAATAATAATAATAATAATAATAATAATAATAATAATAATAATAATAATAATAATAACAATAATAATAATGTGAATGCTGCTTCCTAAGAATTGCAAATAGATTTATTATGAGTATAATATCGGATTATTGTCTCACCATGGCTGCAGAGAGTAGAAGACTCCTTGTGTGCAAAATGCGCCACTGATGTTTGAAACAAGATCCAACACTTGAAATCTTGGTGGAGTTCAAATGAATGATGTGAAACTTGCTGGGTAAAGTCCGTCTTCTCGGTCCTCCACCTCGGCAAACATGGATTTACACGCCTTTAATGTAAAGCGACCTAGTGCGTTGATGTAAAGCAGGTTGGCGTCTCTGTTACTGGAAGTACCGTACGCATTGTGTCGCCCCGGGTTGGCGCAATTATATTTGAGCGTCAATGTTTGTGCATTGTTTTGCAATTACGCTACCAAACCGCTAGATGGCGCAGAGCAGAAACGGTGACGGCGGCGGGGATTCACGTCTTCCTGTCCCGGTTTAAAGTGGAGTTCTCCGTTTAATTTACGATTATAGCGAGTGTTTATGAGCGATACGGGAATACAACAAATACACATGCTTGCAGACATCAGAATCTCTTCAGCTTGGTTCATTTGAGTCGTGTTTCTACGGTGAACTTCCTACCTGGCGGATCAGGTAGCGTTCCCGGCGTGTTGCTCGTGAAGCTAAGCTAAGTCTTCTTCTGTGCAGGGGTCTGTGTGACGTCTGTGTCTTTGCAGCATGAATTGGGAGTTACCTTTTCCCTCAGAGGACATGGTACACCCAAGAATCAATGCTTTCCTCCTGCTTCTTAGGTTGCCTCTTGTACTTCCTGTATTGTCATGACGCCACGCTATACCCGATGTCATGTCACCCAATCAGCGATAAGTAGGAGTGTACAGAAGACAAGAGGGCGTGAGAGTGAGATAATATGTAGCTATAAATGCATATATTCTTTCTGAATATATTTATATTATGTTTATATTCTCCAAACAGTGAACGGTGTTAGAGGAATGAAAAAATAAATGTATTACATTAGTAATGCCTGACTTTGTATTGAATTTCGTTCATTCAAATTTGTTTTCTTTTAATTTTGGAATTTAACTTGAAATTGTTATATTTATATTTAGACCATCATTAAAAACCCATCATTTAGCAGTAAGACAGACATTGTCATATGATGACTGATTTGTTAATAACATTACTTTCCTGGTGTACATTTGTATTAGCGCTGACCTCCACTACACTGATAGGATATCACACATTGCCCAATTCTGTCAATATTTGGGAACACAACACTTTATTAACCTTGCTGTTTTTTCCATTGATGAGCAGAGACAGATGAGGGCTAAGGCAGTCTAAACATCTTTATTTATCCAGATAGTTCTTCAAACTATGAAAGAGTCTATATGAAAATACATTGCAGCTGTATTAGTGTTTGGTATGAGTATTGTAAGCCAGGGACAGGGCAGTGGCTGAAGGGTCTGAGTCATCATCCTCCAAACAGGAAGTCGTAGTTTCAATTTCAGTATTCCCCATTCCACATGCCTAAGTGCCATTGGGCCAGATACTGAACCCCAGCGCACTGTATACTTATGTATAAAGTTCTGCACATGGCTGTACTGTATGGATGTTTGTGTGGATGGGTGAAAGTAAACGGTAGTTAGTCGAAAAATCAGACTGTGGAAGAAACAGAATCTAAGTGGCAACTCCGTATTTCCCCTTCAGATTCTCCACCAGCTGACAAAAGAGTCCCATGGCTTCTTCTTTGGTCAATCCTGTCATTTCACAAACACGGACACGTTTATACATGGAATGTGAAGAAAACTATACAAATCATTTGTTTTGTTTTTTATCTCACCTTTCCTCGAGTTCCATGCATCCCAGTTTGCTTTGCCCACAACGTCCATCATTCCAGGACGCTCTGCACATGTGGAATCATCAGTGTCATTTTGTATGAAGCAGACCAAACTTTTTTGTATGAAAAGCTTGTTGGAGGTATCATTAAAATAAAATCATTAAAACACAACAGAGACTCACCGATGTTGATGTCACCAACTGTGGCTTGCTTGAACAAACCGTGAAGAGCAGCCTGCTCATCCTGATTCGGTTCCTCCTTCAAGGTCTTCACCTCCTCCGCTGCTTGCGCAAATGCTTCCTGGTGAAGAACAGATGGAGAATAGTCCTGAAATCTCTTTGTAACTTTAAAACATTCAAATTACAGCCTGGTCAGTGTTCAAACATCAGACACAAGTAACTTTACAGAAAACCCCACATGTAAACATGCAACAAAGTCTAACTCTACTGCAAGTTAGATATCTTAAATAGCATTGACTGACCATGGCTACAGAATGTAGAAGATGCTCCTTGGTGCAAAACACGCCCTTGGGTATATAAATGTATAAAAGGTATAACAACTTTAAGACTTGGAATATTAATTAGGCATTCGTGTGAAACCTGCTGGGGAAAGTCCGCCTTGTTTATCTGCCGCCTCGGCAAATATGGATTTATAGACCTTTAATGTAAAGCATTCGAGTGCATTGATGTAAAGCTGTTCTACATCTATGTTTACAATTACACCGGCGAACCACCAGGGGAGCTGAAAAACCGGTGGCAGCAGAGATGTACGCCCTGTAATACCGGTTTACGGGTGAACGTTGAGCGTCCGTTAAATTAACAGTATGGGCGAGTGTTTCAGAGATATGGAAGATATTCTCACATCTGTGTACCGCACTTCCTCTTCGGCTTGTTTTATTGTCGTGTTTCCAATAGTCGGGTAACTGTCTACCGGAAATAACGTTACCTTGCGGTCTAATCACAACGTTTGCGATGTATCGACGTTCAAACACATTCGAAAGGAGTGGCACGTCAGACACGACACACATGCGTGAATGGAGCTTTACCTTGTCGAACCGTTTCCATGATCCATCGCCTCCATTGTGCTGCTAGAGCTGCCTCTGGTTGTCCCCGTTTTCCCTATGACGTCATCGTACGTTACAGGGTGCCTCCGCTGTTACCCAATCAGCGCCTTGTAGGCGTGTTTGGGACTCTGGAGTGCGGTAATGACCATGAGTCACAGTGGAGTCAGATGATCATTGTGAGTATGATTACACACACACACACACACACACACACACACACACATACCTATATGATCTCTTTTGAAATGTGTTCAATAAATCCTCTAGTAGTTATGTAACGTCACCTTTCCAGAGTTTGAAGAGAAACATAAGAATACATCTATTCTGGGAAAGTATGTTAAGAGGATATTGACCACATTTTTGGAAATTATTAAATGGATTGATTTCAGAGTGACTGTGTGGAATAAACTGTTACTGTACTGATGTTGATTAATTAAGAAGCAGAGCCAGACGGGAGAGGCTACATTACAATTCTTTAATTCCCACAGGCAGTTTTCTGAAAAATGCTTCAAGACAGTTTCTATATAAAAAAATACATATAACCGTGTTTGCACTTTGAGGTGTCATTCGGTATGTAAGAAGACACTTGGCACAGGGGGTGTTATGTTATTTTTCCTTCGAGATGATCTGAGATCTATTTGCTGGACTATTTGAACTCTGACACATATACATCCTCAACATGGATTTTTATTCCCGGAATGTTTCAACTGATCCTTTAAAACCATGCAGAGAAACCACCCAGCACTCTTGTTCTCACAGGGTTTTTTAAAGATTAAAACAAGTTTGTTAAAATCAGTGCCGATCAGTGTTTGTAGTAACCGTACAGAAATCATGGTGGACGTGAAACAGCGTTAGTGAAAGACACAGCCTCTAGATTCCATATTTTTCCTTCAGTTTCTCCACCAGCTCAACGTAAGCAGCCATGGCTTCTTCTTTAGTCATTCCTGTTGGAACACACAATAACACACATTTATACATGTAGCATAAAGAAATCTGTAAAAAAAAGTGCATTTGGTGAAAAATCCTCATTAAATCGCACCTTTCCTTGTGTTCCATGCATCCCATTTTCCTTTCCCCACTATGTCCAGCATCCCAGGACGCGCTGCACATGTCAATCATAGATCAGTCATTTTAAATAATCAGTAAAACATCTTTAATTTGAGAGTACAAGTCATCTGGTCTACTTGTCAACTGATGTTTATTTACTAAAACCAAGCAACAGCACAGATCCAAATAATTACAACAATCAGCAGCTACAACAGTTTCTTTAGCTTCTACATTTGCTCTGATTACTTTTGAATTTATTGACTTTTGAAATGTGTTCTCAGTGACGAGGCTCTGAGTCTTATCTGGAGAACTTCACTGAACTCCTCACAGCCCCGACAGGCTCCTCAGGCATGTCACAATGCATATGTTATCTGAACCAATGCTCAGGCCAAGGACTCGAAGTATGACAAAGGTGAACCTGATGAAACCTTGCATACATTCTTATCAGTTCAATGGGGCTTTTAATCTCAGCTTCAAACGTGACTCTTATTTAAATGCTGCATATGTTCTTTGTTCTAGCTTTAGCAGTAATACTGTTACTTCTGTTGGGATCTTGCACTGAAACCTGCTGTTACTAGATGCTGTCTTGCATGTACTCAACTTCCGTGTACAAAGAAGAACCGGATCCTATGTGGACACACATTTAAAATAAGTCATCTACAATGTTCAATGTTACAAATATGAACTTTTTGGGCGTTTTCTTTTTTTTTTAACCAATTAACAAGTGTCAATGTTGCTTGTAATTTCTTGGTAATGTGATTTTATAATAAAATATTGAGATTTGTGTTAGTATAATGTCCTCCTTTATTTACCATTAGTCAGATCAACAGTTAGAATGCAGTTAGCACGAAATAGCAGTTAGAATAAGTGTTTGGACACGCTAATCAGTGTTTGGCATCAGGCAGACAAAGACACTGGACTTGTCAGACCTCATTCAAACCTCATTACTGTCTCCACCCACCCACCCACACACCACCCTGTCCGTCCGTCTGTCTGTCTGTCTTCTCTGCATACACTAAAACCACTGTGTTTTCATGGTGTCCCATTAACAAGCTGAAATATTTCATAAAAACACCACACAAGGTACTCACCTGTGTTGACGTCACCTACAGTGGCTTGCTTGTACAAACCATAGAGAAGAGCCATGTCGCCCGTAGAAGGTCTCTGCTTCAGGACCGTCGCCTCTTCCGCTGCTTTCGCAAATGCTTCCTGGAGGAGAAGATTAGAAAAGTCTCAGAATCGCTCGATGAACGTATTTCATTGTGTGTAAGTATCAACTGTAGAGTCAGTGTTCGAAGGTCACACTCGTCACCATATTGCAGAGACGTCCATGTTTACACAAACAACACGAAACTATTTAGAAAACACTTGGCACATTTTGTGTTGATATAATTCATTAACAATCACTCTAAATGCTTTAGATAAGTTAAATTCCATTGTAAAGGTTAGTCAAAGTGAAAAGAGAGAGAGCGGGCACACTTACTGCCATGGCTGTAAAGCGTCGTAAGAGAGGAAGACTCCCGTCACACACAGAATTAAACACACCTCCCTTGTACCAGACACGCCCCCAATCTCTTCTCTTGTCCAATCAGTGATAAATAGGCGTGTCTGAATTCGGCTGCAGCCAAGAGGAGGCTGAAGCTTCTAGCTTCCGGGATGACCAGGAAGTGATAGGAGATGTAATGCCCATGTGAGCCAGCATGAGTCGTTATAGATCAAATAAAAATAAAATAAAATGATATAAAATACTGACCTCACCAAAATGTATCAGGGATGAATTAAGATGAATTATACTACACATTTTGTATTTTATTGTATTTTTTGAAATGCAAACTTATCAAATTCAAAACCTATTGTTTGATTTGATTTGACTTGCACTCTACAGTCCATCGTGTCAAGGTATTTAATTTAATTCTATTTGATTTATTTCATGGGTCATGGGGTTAGAAGTTGTTTTAGGTGTTTCACCACAAGATGGCAGCATTTGCATGTAAAAAGGTTTAGCCTGGCTGTTGTAAGACACATTGCACAGGGAAAATAGTTTCAGTGAGCAAATACAACACTGGCAAACTGTAGAAAACCATCTTTATCCTACACATGTCCATTTTAACATTTTACATTCATGTCTTTGTATCAAGACACCTTCAGTTCAACACATTATTTGTCAAAAACAACACACATCTCTGAAATGTGGCACAAGCCAAGAGACTGCAATGATCAATCATTTATCATCCGTATCAGAGTGGACTTTATATTCATAAAGAGAAAGTTCTACTTCTACACCTTTTGCCCCAGTGACAGGGGCGGGCCCTCCTCACACATCGCTGATGCCATCCAGCCTGCTGCAGTCGTCGTCCGCCAGCGTGAAGCGGATGTGCTGGTTCCTTTCCCAGCCCCGGCGTATCTGCCGAAGCCGCAGGGCTACGCAGGGCAAAAGAAAGGCCACGCGGCCAAGCAGCGCCAATACCGGAAGGATGAGGACCAGGACGAAGGTGGGGGGCAGGAAGAAGTGGTACTGGTCCGCATGGAAGGCACGGTCCCAGCCGAAGAGGAGGGTGTGGATGGTGGACATGGTCAGGGCACAGTACCCTAAAGTGGACTGTAGGGGGTGAGAGAAGGGTGTTAAATCATCTTGTCCTTAGAATATAATACAAGCATGTGACTGTAGAGACAGAGAGAGAATGTGTGAGGCTCAAATACAGACTTTTTTTATTCTAGACTGTGCACAAAATTATGAAATTCAAGTCATACTTCACCAACTGTTCAATAGGGCATAGGTTACTAAGAATGTTAGCGCCCTCTGTAGGATCAAGACTGGTATATTGAATTTTATGAGGTAATTGCAAATTGATTATCAATTTATTTTCCATACTGACATGGAATTTTGAATAAAAATGGACGAAATTGAATCAGAAGTAAAAGCACCACAACAATGGATATATCGCAATATTTGGACTCACTGTGAGAATCAAATGGAGGGAAAATCTGATGAAGAGATACTGTGTGAGATTACTTCCGTTGTAATTTTGTATGATCAGTTTTCCTCCAATTCCCGCCCAGAGTTTAAAATGCATCCTTCCCTGGCGAAGCCAAATTCAAAAGTTTAAATCTAAATAAACATAAATATGTGTATATAAAATACTAACATGGTCAAAACCAGTTGAAGTTGCTTCACCTTCAGGGACGAAGGCAGTGTTAAATGTGTAATTGGTAAATAGTAAATGAGACAGATGCTGAAACACACAAGCACATCTCTCTCACTCACACTCACACACACACTCACACACACACACACACACACACACACACACACACACACACACAGGGTTGGGTGTGCTGACTAGAAACCTGCCTTTCATCACGTTTGGTCTGGGCACATGACTAATCTGACTGTCAGCGGATTACAGAGAGATGAAAGGCAAAAAAAAAAACCCAGCTCAGATAGACCTGGAGACTGGGAAATATGGAGGGCAAGATGAGGGGACGGAGGGAGGAGGAAGTGTATGAGTCACAGCACTCCTGATGGTTCTGTCACAGCCTGAGTTTAGTATCAGTTGTGGGGCAGCTGCAGGAAGATGTGGAGTCATGGTGTGTGTGTGTGTGTGTGTGTGTGTTACCCCACAAAAAAGGAAACAATGCACCAGCGTGACACCTGTCTGCCCACATGTCAAGCCTCATGTGCGTTCCTTTGACCATTTGACAGGAAGTACTAACATGACGAGTCAGCGCCAGCGTGTGTCTGCGAGCACCTGTATGAAGTTGAACTCCCTCCAGTTGACAGCATTGCCCACCGAGGGCAGCGAGGTGACGGCGAGCAAAGAGAGCACCCCGAGCGCCATGATGCCCGCCGAGAGGTACAGCTCCATCCTCCACACCTCCTCGTCCACCCACATGACGTCCACCCCCTCCTTCAACTGGAGCGTAAACAACAACAACGTCAGTGGGCCAGCAACTATTCAAACACAAACGGGTGATTTTAAAGACGCGAGAATAACCTCAATTAAACATTTCTAACAAGTGTGGAGAACAAAGAAAAATGTGATGTATGTAAATAAGAAAAAGAACTGGGCCTGAAATGAAACATTGTGGGACACCGCAGGACAGCCAGAGCATTACTTTCAGCTTTACCGTTTCCTCCTCTTACCTGTTTGAGCAGTTTGTTGTTTGCAGACTTCCTCAGGGGGAGGCAGAGGCTGTAAGTGGCGTGCAGAGCAGCGCACAGGAAGCTGCACAGTCCAAACTGCTTCCTCCTGGTGAGCCACCTGTCCAGCCAGCCGGGGAAGCGATTGTACTTGGTGCCCCACCACAGCTGGAGGTAAGCGGCCAACAAACCGGGGATGTAAACCAGCGCCAACAACACCAAGGACACGGAGGGGAGAGTGACGTTGACAGTGCTGATGGGCATTTTGTAGAAGACACTCTTCCCTTCTGTGATGAGGGGATGCAGGATGTCCCGAGTGAAGTTGTACAAGTAGAAAAAGACGAACAGTGACACGGTGGAGATGACGGGAAGGTGCCAGGAGGGAAAGAGATGGAAGGGGAGGTTTTCGATCTCCAGAGAAGAGGAGAGATGGCCCATGTCGACGGGGATGAAACCCATCCTGCGACACATCTGCATCACTGAGTTCCTGGCCCTCTGATCATCGCTGCAGATGAAAACCTGAGGAGGGAAAATGACAAATCTGAACTCCTCCATCCTCTTTTTTTTTTGTTGCACACACATATTTGATTCTTGCCCTCTGCCGCGTCTCACCTGCCTGCTTCCATCCCTCGGGCCCACCTGCAGAGTCCAGGCTGATATGGTGTTGAACCCTTTCACAATAGAACTTTCAGGAAACAGAGCAGCGAGCTGCTGCGCATTGGAAGGCCCTTCCTGTTTGATCTGCAAACCGTTGCTGACGTCTACCAGCGTCTTCCCGGCCAGCGCCGACTTTAAGTGCAGAAGCGTGGAGTGGTGCTCGGGGAACACGGCGATAAAGACCAGGTCTGCCTGACTGGCTGCCTCCATCTGAGAGGTCACCTGGAGGATGAAGTGCAATGGTGGGGCTATGATCTGCATTGAGTGGACTGCAATGTCTTTTTCTAAAGGATAAATGAGCCTGACTGAGAAAATGGTCTGGGAGTTGCAGTCAGCATGGGCCATCTATTCACATTCACTTATAATATCTGTCAGCTGTATCACTCCAGCTGCCGTTAGTCTCAAAATGCTAGGTGTTGCTAGGCAGCACCATCGGCTGCTGTGGCTTCTCTCACAGTGTCTGACATACTCCCAGGTAATCTGAGCCAAAACAACAATATTGTTAAACTAGATTTCTCCGTTCATTCTCTGGGGTCAAATCTGGGTTAAACTAATCTTAAGTTTAACTTATCTAAGCTCTGCCTGACAGATCAAGTGCTAAATTGCTCTTTTAAGAAAATGACACAGAGAGGTTTGGTGAATAACTATCACATAACCCCCACATGTTCAGAGAAAAGGCTTAGATTCACCAAATTCTTGGTGAAAAGACATAAATGAGTGAGTAACTTCTCCTTTTCTAATAATTGCGTATTCTGGATGGTGACAACAATTATTATCCCTTGTGGGCAAACTCTGGGTACGAAATATAATTATAACCGTAAGCAGAGAAAACAAAAACAGCAATTATACACTGAGTACGTCAATGTCACTGTGTGTGTGTATGTGTGTGTTACCTCAGCATCCTCAGGGAACAGAGCCAAAGAGCGGTTGGGGTGTCTGCTTCCCACCACCACATGGTAGCCAGAGGCCAGCAGCCTCCTGGTCAGCGAGCGGGAGAAGTCGCCCGTGCCCAGGATTCCGATCAAGGGGGCGCCGGGCTCAGACATGGGGGCTTCGAGGTGTCTGGAGCCGCCTCGGACCAAAGGCCTGGCCATGTCATCAGGCATGATGCTCTGATAGAGCTGCAGAGAGGAGACAGGAGCTGGTGTGTTTACATTCACATGTTGGTTCAAGCAACGTACAGTAAAATAAATGATAGTACTGACAAATTGGTTGTTGACTAACAGAGACAGATCATCAGTCTACATGGCGGCAGATTCAGTCGTCTATCATGAGGTCTGAAATAAAGAGCTGTGTTTTAAAAAGCAGGTGAAAGAAATATAGGATCAATGTTGTATTTTAATTGTCATGATTATTTTTATAACAAAGAACTAGGAGTTCCATTTACTGTCTCAACTGACATGACCTAGATCCAGTTATCTGCACTGACACAAAATAGAGATGTGATAACAGAGCAGAATCAAAATACGTATAAATGTAGCCTACATTAGGTTGATTCAAATTCATTTAAAAAGGAAACCATTTCAAATAGTAAAACGAACGTTTAATGACAATTCTAGAGTATTCAGTTCTAAGCCGCACAAACAACAATAACACTAGGATTCAAAAACTGTCAACAAGGATGATAAATGGCTTGTTAGTAGGGAGTGAGAATCGATTACATGTTAAATCGACAGATATCCATATTCAGTTTCGCGTCGAGCAGGATACCGTGCCTTGTAAATCACTCAAAAGAAAAACTAAAAAATAAATAATAGAGCTCCTTTACACAATAATTTCTCCAATGCCGAATTAGCAATAAAAACACACGGATTCTGAAACTGTCTGTAATGATGATGAATGGCTGATTAAGATGGAGTGCCAAACGATTAAATGTTAAATCAACAGACATCCATATTCAGTTTCGCTTCGAGTCGGAAAAAGAGCCTTGAAAGCAACCTTGTTGTCCTTGGCTCAACGCGTGGGAACTTTAGCTTCAGATTCACTAACTCTATATCGGACACAGACCGGAACCAGCACACACTAACATTTACAAGATAACAATATCCTATACAACACAATATAGTATCAGATAAAGCGTTAAAGAGTACTTTCTAGTTGTTTATGGTGCTTCACTCACCGCAGGTTCACTCCGCTACCATGAAAAACTACGCTGCTTCCTGACAAAATGACGCAACCGTTAAAGCCACGCCCCGGCCACGCCCCCACATGTGTGAAGGCAAGATAGAGCAGAGGAGTGGACCCACATTTCAGAGAAGGGAAAGGATAACAGACAGAAAACAGACAGAGACAACAATATTAGTACAAAAGAAGTAATGAAAGAAATAGAAAGAAATAAAGAAACAAAACAAATAGACAAAAAATTACCTATACAAATAAACCAACCACCTAGTTTACACGGGAAATAAGGACTGGGGCAGATAAAGGAGGGGTTGTAATATCTATCAAAAAGTCAAGAATGAGGGCAGAGTTAGAGGTTTAAAGGAGATTATATCAGCATTTAAGTTGAACTTTTTTTTGCTGCATCATCATCAAGACCTCTCGGTATCACTAGTAGATATTAAAAAGATATTTTCATTTATTTGCATATTTTCTTAAAACGAGGTATATGTGAAAAACCAGCCTAGGGATCGGAGGAAAAAATGCAAAAGCGAACTTGTGTTAAAAAGATCAGTGACTGCAGGTTACACCCTGTCAACATGACTTCATCATGTCTGCCTTTGCCACTTGCAAAAGGTTGAACCTCCCCTGGCCCACAGCGCTGCATCAGTGTCACCACACGCAAACATTTATACACACACACACACACACACACACACACACACACACACACACACACACACACACACACACACACACACAACAGCACACTCTCATTCGCTCTCTCTTTCACCCTCTCTCAGCTAATGTGTGTGTCCTTGACTTATGTATTTGATTTTGTGTGTGTGCAATATTGTCGTCCCTGTGTGGTCACCCATTCATCTCACAAGTCAAATCAGAGGAGAGCTTTCAGTCAGAAACCAGCACTGTTCACATCAGGTTGTTTTTAGAGGAGTTAACCAACACTTATGCAACATGCAACAAGTCGAGTTAATGAGGGCAACGTGTGCCTCGTAAGTGGGTCAGATGTGAAATATCATGGCGACTTAGTCGGAGGATGTCAGGTGCAGCTACGCGAACACCTGACAGCGCCTCACTGTCAAACCCTTAGGATGGAGATGACTTCAGCGGCCTGTGTCACAGGATCGGGGTTGCATGATCAGACAGGAGCTGATACTGCAGGTTGTCATGGTGGTGTCGTGGTGGTTCAGTGAAGATCGACAGTAATGTTAACCTTTATGCAGCTGTCTATTCGGGTAAGTCATTAAAGGGTCATCATCACTCTTTAAAGATGGCAGCTCATGTGTCGAAAAGGCAGTGGAAGAAAACCCAGAACCACAGGAAATGGCCGCAAAGCACAAATGAACTGAGGGAAATTGGGATCAAACAAATCGGTGGTTTATTCTATGCTATTAAAACAGGGAGGGGTGTCTTGTTTTGATGGACGGCTGAGGCCGACTCGTGATTGGCTGACTCAGCAGAAGGGTTTGAAAACATATCCCTCCAGCGCTGCTCAGACCTTGTAGCGTCAATTTCAACAGCAACAGCAATAATGAGGGGAACGGCAGCTCGTACCTGCAAGGCCGCCGGAAACAAGATGGATGAGTTATTATAGCTGCAATGTAAACGAGAATATTCAAGATGATGTCGTTTTGAGATCATTATAATGAAAATGAAAACAATATGCCTTAAAGATTGTTTGGGGAAAAAGTTGATGATTCTAGAATACTAATACAAGGAAGAACTCGATTTGGCCATTAGAACATTATGAATTATAACTCTTTCTGATACTATTTTCAGGTCGTTTTAAATGCTATCATTGTCAGTACTTTGAGCTCTGAGGGCCACCGTACTTCCACAAAAGCAGAGAGAACACAGTCATCATGTTTCATCAGATCACATTCGGAGAGGGGCCTAACGATGGGCTCGTTTAGCTCTCTCACCATATGCTCTGTGTGTGTCACACGGCCGTGTACTGGAAACACGGCGGCGCCTCTGGGCCTCTCCAGCGCCCAACGTGCACTGCAGCGTGCATGTCGTGCATTGCTCATCGTCGCCTGAAGATGCACTTCACTGTACTAATCCCCGAGTAAAGGTCATTGCTGAGAGTGGGAGTGGGCGACCCGGTGCATACTTATTTTCGGGTCTTTTGTTTCACAGAGGATTCTCAGCGTCGTCTCCATGTCACAGATAAAGAAAGTGCTTTGCCACTTCCTGTCCTCAATTCCATCTCTGACCCGCCTCTCCTCACCTCACCTTCAAGCGGCCGCACTCCTGTTAACGCTGAGCTTGAGCACAAGTTGAAATTGCTGGTGGAGGAGGAGGAGGTGGAGGTGGTGGTGGTGGTGGTGGTGGGGGCTTGTAACCGCAGGGCTGCAGCTAAGCCTGGTCTTGGGCCTCTGAAGATTTCTCCATGTCACCTTGAGCCCTAAAGCCCGTGTTGTAGCTGTGGCGCCTCTGCCCCAATTCCAGGTGCTTAGCCTCCGACGCACACGTCTGAAGTGTTTCACCTCCTTTGGGGATTTGGACCAAATCAATACCTGCTTGTGTTTTTTCGATGAGCCGTGTATATAGTTTATCATGATGAGCCCGTGTGGATAAGAACAAGTGAGGGGAGGGACGGGGCTAAAAGGGACAAATCTGTATGCGATAGAGTAATGATTGCTCGTGTGTGCTCGAGAATTTCAATCAGCCTTGAATCTGAATTCAAGGCCCGCGGCTCCGCCCCCCCCCCCCCCCCCCCCCCCCCCCCCCCCCGTCCATCCCCCACTCCACAGCCAACCCCCACCTCGTGAAACAAGACATCAAATATGTCCATGCAGCTAAAAGGAGCTCGAGGGCTGGAGGTGTCGACAGTCCTCTGACATCTCTGGTCCATTTCCTGTATATATTATCTGCCTCAACCCCCACCACCCTCATCATCACCCCCAACCCCCCGGTCTCTGTGTTTGTGCACACTGACCAAAGCAGTTGGCCATTTGATGTCAGCCAAAGTGATGGTGCCCTTTGGCCGTTTGGGCGCTGACTTTGAAAAGACCCCCTATAGCCAAATATTTGGCTGTGTGCTTAAAGCAGCTGTGCAGCTTTAAACTGTGCGGAATCAGGCTTTATCGTCCACGTTGAATAAAAGGATTTTCATTCCATTTCAGTGATTGGATGCAGCAACATGACTTGAATTCTGACAGAACTCTCAATCACAGCCAGGCAAATTGTCGCATGTATGACCCCCCCCCTCCCCCATGAGCC